>WSYH01009909.1:0-24610 GCA_036426205.1 Ascaphus truei | reverse complement strand
CGCGGCTACACTGACAGCGAAACACATGCGCTATGGTTCTTTGTTTACTTGGGTGGTTTCCATGATGACAGTAAATTCTCCTAGTCTGTCGACGGCAGTGGGAGTCAGGCGCGCAATTATGACATCATGCTCTCATCCAGACATAATTGTAGACAGCTGTGCTGGATGGGTGGGGTAGGCTTTCAGCCTATCACACATGGTGGTCAGTTTGGGTGTGGGTATATATATTTGTGGTTTTGTTCACATTGGTTATGAGCACTCCCTTGAGAAAGGTCCTGTTGTTAGGACCGAAACGTCGGTTGATTGTGCCTTTTAAATACATCGTTTTGGACTTTACCATGAGTGCTGTCTCTTTTCTTGCTGCGTGGTCCTGGATCTCCTGGTCTGCCTGGTAAGGAACTCTGTTACCTATTCAATATGTATGGGATAAGCACCTTACGTCTTTTATCTTTTTGTGAGTGCCATCTGTTCTTGTTTACTATTTATTTCTCATTATGAGATGAGCACACAAATTTGTATCTTTTTTTGTGACATCCTTGCTCGTTTGGAGTGTCGCTTATACTCTCCTTTTTTGTGGTTATCCTCTGTTATTCTTTTAACCAAGTGATTGTTTATGATGGAAGATTTAGCAGACATTACTGGAATTTTTTCTACCATTTCAGGCAGTGTCAGTTACAGTGAAGCTGACATTGCCAAGATTAGATTTACTGAGACCTTTGAGGCTCTGATAAAGCGTCAGATATCTACAACGACCTAATAAAACTAAAAAAACGAGAGGTGGATTTCTACATGCATGGGGTGACTTTGTCACATTATCATAGGGAGAAGCTTATCCCTAGGGGTTTTCGCATAAATAAACAACCAACGATTGGACGGACAGACACCGATTTCAGCAGAAAGTGGATAGGGATTCTTAATAAATGTTCCTATGACCTTATGATTTTGGTAATCGAACAGTCCAGAAAGGAGATGACACGCATCAAGAGAGAGATTCAAGTGATCACTGACAGACACAGTGAGACACTAGCCTCTGATACTTCCACAGACTGGACTAACAAAATTCAAACTACCATTGACCTGCATCATGACAGTCTCACGAAGTACAAACGTGAAAAACTTAAGCAGGTCACTAGCGATTAATAAGACAAGCGGGTATACAGGTGGCTACTTGGACTACACGAACGCGGCATAGGGCACGGAGGGCAGAGAAGAGCCTACTCCCGTCCCAAGAAGACCCCCGGACAGGTGTCGGCAATAATACGAGCGATACAGATTTCTATGATGCCCCAGAAGGTGCACATTCGGATCCTTTTTTAGGTGGGGGCACAGTGAGCTCACACAAGCCACCCATCCCAGACTCTGACATAGGAGAGCGGTCAGGAGAGGTGCTGGGAAGAGCAAGATACATGGAAAGAGAAGCCAAGAGGGGGAGAGGACGCCCCAGGAGGAAGTGATTTACAATCTGTCTTCTTATTCCCTTTCCTCTGCAGAGATCAGTATACTCCATAATGGGCTGTCGTTTGTTCCAACTACCTCACAAGACTCCGTTCGTTGGGAAGTAGATATGTTAGACTTGATGGTCAGCTAAGTTTAAAATATTTCTTCTCCAGAGCAGAGGTAGCAGAAACTGATAATAACCAGATGAACTGCTGATAACAAATTCAAAGCCAAAAGTACTTTTCATCCCATTGTGGTTAATCATAGTATTACCACTTTCATGGGACTCCTAGGTAATGACACTCAGAAGTACATCAGGAATCACAAAAGGAGTTTTTCAAACCTCTCAGTGGAAGAGAAGCAAGCCATCAAATCCTTGAAGGCCAATGATAAAATCATCATCAAACCGGCTGATAAGGGTGGAGGGATCGTCGTGATGGATTATAATAATTATAGGGTAGAGATTGAGAGACAATTGTTGGATACTAATTATTATAAAAAACTACCAAGAGATCGTACAATGGTCTATAAAAATGAAATAGACTCCATCATTCATCTTGGAGTAAATAACTCTTGGATTTCTGAGGAAACAAGTACTTTTTTGTCTCAAGACCATATTATAGTACCAGTGATCTATGTACTTCCCAAAGTACATAAGTCTATCATCAATCCGCCAGGCAGACCGATAATTGCAGCAATGGGATCACTTTGTCACCCACTCCCAATACGTGGATTTCCAATGGTAATTAAGATGATATCTTTTGTTAAGGACACCACGGCCTTTATTAATAAACTAGGCATGATTTCTTTTGACATTACAAATATGTTCCTGGTTACATTGGATGTCTCCAGTCTCTATACCAATATCCCACATGGGAAGGGACTGGAGGCAATCCGGGAACATTTCTCTAACCTAGATGGTTATGACGGCCCCCTGATCGAGTTCGTCCTCCTTTTGATCGACGTAATTTTGCATAAAAACTTTTTCCGATTTGAGCGTGAATTTTTCCTCCTACAAACAGGAACAGCAATGGGTTCCAATATGGCTCCGGCATATGCCAATTTATTTATGGACAGTTATGAACAGTTGCACCTATTTAATGATGCCCCCTTTGCCAGCAAGATTGTCCACTCACTCGTTACATCGATGACATTTTCTTGATCTGGGATGGGCAGGAGGATGAGCTCTTGCAGTTAATTTCACACTTGAACGTGATACCGTCCACGATATGGTTTACTGTCAATTACAGTATGGATCGTATTCCTTTCCTTGATACAGTGGTTTATAAGAAAAATGGGCTACCAGCTACTGAGATTTTTCAGAAACCAACAGACAAAAATACACTGCGCAATGAGTCACCACCCAGAGTCACTTAAACGTGGCCTTCCCTATTCACAGATGCTTAGGGTCAAATGCATTACCAGTGACCCTAGGCTGGTTGAGGAAGCTTTGTGGAAAATGGCTCAGAGGTTTCTGGATAGGGGATAATCTAGATCAGAAGTCAATGTGGCCCTAACTAAAGTAAAGGCAGTTGAGGGGGGGGGGTGATCTAGGGTCACTGGTAATGCGTTTGACCCTAAGCATCTGTGAATAACTGTCCATAAATAAATTGGCGTAGTCTCTATACCAATATCCCACATGGGGAGGGACTGGAGGCAATACGGGAACATTTCTCTAACCTAGATGGATATGACGGCCCCCCTATCGAGTTCGTCCTCTTTTTGATCAACGTAATTTTGCATAAAAACTTTTTCCGATTTGAGCGTGATTTTTTCCTCCAACAAACAGGAGCAGTAATGGGTTCCAATATGGCTCCAGCCTACGCCAATTTATTTATGGACAGTTATGAACAGTTACACCTACTTAATGATGCCCCCTTTGCCAGCAAGATTGTCCACTACACTCGCTACATCGATGACATTTTCTTGATCTGGGGTGGGCAGGAGGATGAGCTCTTGCAGTTAATTTCACACTTGAACGCGATACCATCCACGATACGGTTTACTGTCAATTACAGTATGGATCGTATTCCTTTCCTTGATACAGTGGTTTATAAGAAAAATGGGCTACCAGGTACTGAGATTTTTCAGAAACCAACAGACAAAAATACACTGTTGTGTGCAATGAGTCACCACCCAGAGTCACTTTAACGTGGCTATTAACGGCTATAGTGGCTATTTTACGTAGTATCAGAAGGAATTCGAATATTTTGGCTAATGACCCCAAAATTGGGAATATCTGTCGGACGCCACCGAGGATGTGTTATCGCCGGGGCAGGAACCTGAGGGATTCGCTTGTACAAGCCGATCCATCGGCTAAATATGCAAATACTACAACATGGCTCCAGAGGAAACCCGGTGTCTATAAATGTCACGGGTGTATTAATTGTGGCTTCTTACAGACTGGCCAATCCTTTGTTCATTCCCATAGTGGTAAATCAATTGGTATCAAGACTGCCATTAACTGTGAGTCGCGGTTCATTGTCTATTTTATTAAATGTCCTTGCGGGCTTCATTATATAGGTAAAACGAGCCGTATGTTCAAGGAACGCATGGCCATCCATAGGTCAACCATCCGAAAGGCACTATTGGATCAAAACACAGAGGATGATCTTAAACTCCTCCCGGTGGCCAGACATTTTAAGCAACATCGACATAGTCTTTCGTCATTCAAATGTATGCCGATTCTGCAAGCCAACACCTCTGCCCGTGGTGGGGATCGCAATAGGCTGCTGCTGCCATTGGAGGCAAAAACCATCTAAGATTTGAAGACCATGGCACCATATGGCTTGAATGAGGACTTCAGACTGGGATGCTTTATCTAACTTTTTTGCATTTCTACCTAATCCTCTGCTCTCCCCCATGCTCTGGCTCTACCTGATGCCATTTGCATCTGATATCTCACTGTGTCTCACTGTTCTTATTTTTATAATTTCTCTGTCTGCATCTTTTGTCATTTTCCCTTCCCTCCCTTCCCATACTTCTTGCATCCCGTTGTGTTTTCACTGTTGAGGAGCACTTTGTTTGGTGATTCACATTATTAGAGCTCATTTTTTGCTGCCTGTGATTTGCCCACGCCACCTTCAGTCTGGGCGGAGCTACTGGGGATCACCCGGAGCCATGTCAGGCTCTTCGGCTGCAGCGCGGCTACACTGACAGCGCGACACATGAGCAATGGTTCTTTGTTTACTTGGGTGGGTTCCATGACTACAGGAAATGCTCCTGGTCTGTCGACGGCAGTGGGAGTCAGGGCGCAATTATGACATCATCCTCCCATCCAGACATAATTGCAGACAGCTGTGCTGGATGGGTGGGGTAGGCTTTCAGCCTATCACACATGGTGGATAGTTTGGGTGTGGGTATATATTGGTGGTTTTGGTCACATTGGTTATGAGCACTCCCTTGAGAAAGGTCCTGTTGTTAGGACCGAAACGTTGGTTGATTGTGCCTTTTAAATACATAGTTTTGGACTTTACCATGAGTTCTGTCTCTTTTCTTGCTGCGTGGGCCTGGATCTCCTGGTCTGCCTGGTAAGGAACTCTGATACATATATATACATATATATAAAAAAAACATATTTTTAGTGTAAAAATAAATCAAAAATTGTGAATGAAAGAACTTCTCTTAAATAGAAGAGAGTTGCTGCTAATCAAATTGTATGGCTCAACATCAGGGACTATGTAAAGAAAAAAGAAAAGTGCATTATCAAAAGGATTATGTCCACTCCGGTAGGGAACGCTCCCGATCCAAGACTCAAAAAGATGTGGAAGCAGATGAGGTACAGTACACAGTTATCATCTCAAATGATAAATTTATACCTCATCTGCTTCCACATCTTTTTTTTTTTTTCTATCCTCCACGAGGCTTGTCTCCATTTTATATTGATTAGTGTCATTTCAGGCATTTTTGATTTATATGTTTCTTATCTATGTGTATTTTTATGATAAACAATCAATTTATGATAAAGATTATGTACTAATTTCGGCTTTTCTTGGTTTCATTTCATGCGCTCCTATGTTTGTTCTTCTGTTAGCTTGAGGCCAGCACAGATAGAACAACTAGTGCCTGCATCTTAACTGGATATTGGTCAAAAATGCAGCACAGGAGAGCTCAAAATAGTAATAGCAGGTAAACAGCCAGAGGCCTATCTGATTGATGATGTGTCCTGGGGCCCCAGGTGGGGAGAGCAACATTTTGGCAGGCGTTTCGGCATGTAGTGCATCTATAATTATCACTGCTCTCACATTTGTTTGTAATTCCTGATGAAGGTGTGACAGAACATTGAAACGTTGATATATTCAATAAAATAATAATTTAGTACAAGGAAGACTGGTGTGCCATTCTCTTTTGGCATAGTATACAGTATTTGGCGACTGCAGTAGCTGTTCTGTATTAGCACCCAGCAGCGAATTATGCTGTTTGTGTGTGTGTGTGTTTGTGTGTGTGTGTGTATCTGTATGATACATGTGCATATTCTTACCTGTGTTTAGGTAGGTGTATACTTATATGTGTGTGTCTGTATTTGTATCGTTAAACCTCTGAGTCTCATATATATATATATATCTATAATAAAAAACGAATAGACGATACCGTTCTGTGGCTAATGAAATGCTTTTATTTGTGCGAGCTTTCGAGATACACTGATCTCTTCTTCCAGCGGTGTTACTATGATTAAAGCAAGAAAGGTTAACTTAAAAACAGTGCATCTTGGAATGTATCTGACTGAAGCCTATCCCTCCCCCTGTGCAGCATGCGATTTATGACTTGAGGTGTGAAATAGTCCCTTAAAGTTAGTGATGTAAGAGTGTGTGTGTGTGTGTGTATGTAAATATAGATTTATAAAGCACCCAGTGTATACAGCACTTTACAAAAGGTGTGTGTGGAGTGGGAGTGTATACCAATGGTGTGGGTAGGTGTGGAAATGTAAGAGGTTGTTGCATTACTATAAGTGTGTGTAGATACTATGTGGTCCCTATTGGTATATGTGGATGGAATTACATTGTGTATATGTATGTGGAAGAGACAGCTGTGTGTGCATTCATATAATGCAGTATGTATAGACATGGCCTTTAGCACTCATGGGAAGAGAGTTCTCTTGTGTCAGTAGTGACTCATGAAACTGCGGTCTCAGTTTAGGCTACCACTAAGTGTCCCGAACAGTTGCATACATTGGTATTCATGCAACCATCTCTCTTTTGGTGTTCTAAGATTACCTTTGAGTATGGCCACCTTCACATCGTTCATCTTATGGCCAGAGTCAGAGAAATGTTCGCCGAAAGGACTATCTCTTGTTCCGCATGTGATGCTATGGCATGCAGTTTCATTCTCCTGTTTAGCCCGTCACATTTCACCTATGTAGTAGCAGCCCCCTGGACATTTGATGCACATGATGAGGTACCCGGCATTGCTGGAGGAACAGGTGAACCTTCCTGATTTTGTACTCCAGATTCCTGTGTGGTATTTGTATTGTGCCCGCTGTGTAGAGCATTGCGCAGGTTTTGCATCTTGCGTCCTGGTATGGTCTTGTCCCGCATTCAGTTGTACTGTTGAATACTTTACTCCTCACCATCATTTTCTAGAGATTATGAGGTTGTCGGTATGATAATGAGGGTGTTAAAAGGGAAAACCTGTTGCAGTCTTGGATCTTCCTGGAGCATGGGTTGTAGTTCCCTGGCGATCTTTCGTATGGCTTCTAGGTGTGGGTGTATATGATCACCAAAGGTACCCTGTCGCTTGTCTCTTTCTGTCTGTATTCAAGGAGACATCATCATACTGACAACCTCATAATCTCAAGTACAAAATCAGAGGAAGGTTCACCTGTTCCTCCTGTATCTTCCTGGAGAATGGGTTGTAATTGTTGCCTATCAATTTGCTGCAAAGCCTTATTTAAGGCTATTGGGACTATGTGCTACACCATACAAGCTGATGGGCCACTAGTGCTATTTCCGGGTTGTGACGTCATAAAGCCACGATCGCGAGATCTGGATGGTGAGGGTGAACGGTGTTATCGACAGAATACCAACCACGGTATATACAGCCTGCATCTTGAGAGAGGTTCCACGGCTCACCAGCCCCATTGTTGCAGCTAAAAGATAGGATTTTATTCTGACATGCACGATAATTTCTGCTACATTGTAAGTAGCCATTTTTTGCGCTTTTATTGATACACAAAACGTACTTCACTATATTGGCACCCTTCTCATTTATCTTACCTTGTCCAGGGATTCATTCAAGGATGTTCAAAGTTTCTTTATCCTACAGGTGTTATCTTTTCATTCATCTGTTGTCACTGATTTGCGCCTTTTGTAGCTTGCTTTCTTTGTATATTCTCTGGTGTTGTGTACATCCATTATATTGTGGCAGCACTCACTGACACCATTGTAACATTGTTAAACATTCAGACTCTGTCCTATCTATCTATCTATCTATCTATCTATCTATCTATCTATCTAGTTGTGTGAAAAAGAAAGTACTCCCTCTTAATTCCATGGTTTTACATATCAGGACATAATAAAAATCATCTGTTCCTTAGCAGGTCTTAAAACTAGGTAAATACAACCTCAGATGAACAACAACACATGACATATTACACCGTGTCATGATTTATTTAACAAAAATAACGCCAAAATGGAGAAACCATGTGTGAATAGAATTCAACGAGGGTGTACTTTCTTTTTCACATAACTGTGTGTGTGTGTATATATATATCTCAGCACTCCCTTGAGAAAGGTTCTGTTGTTAGGACCGAAACGTCGGTTGATTGTGCCTTTTAAATACATCGTTTTGGACTTTACCAGGAGTGCTGTCTCTTTTCTTGCTGCGTGGTCCTGGATCTCCTGGTCTGCCTGGTAAGGAACTCTGTTACCTATCCAATACCTATGGGATAAGCACCTATCTTTTATTTTTATGTGAGTGCCATCTGTCCTTGTTTAATATATATATATATATATATATATATATATATATATATACACACACACCAGTGTGTTTGTATATGTGCTTACTCATACACCATGTGTGTCTATACTGCATTTCTGACTGTATATCTCCAAAAAGTGAAACTTAAAAAAAAGCTGAGCTGAACTCATAATAACACAGAGTCAGGTTGCACACAATGTGTCTATCATGTTTACAGAAGACTTTCTTTAGGTTGTTTTTGTGATGCAAATTAAGGTTTACTGTACTGGTATGTTTCCACAGGTGAGAAGCAGGAGGAGGGAGGAAGCAGAAGGAGGAGGGAGAAGGGAGGTACAGGTGCTTAGAGATGGGACTGCCAGATTCAACTGGAAAAAAACCAGTTCAAACTTAGCTCGGTCCAGCTGAACCACAGGAGAGAAAGTTAGACAGAGAGAGACACCAAAAGGGAAACAGTCAGTATAAATCCAGAGACAAAGTGACCTGCGAAGAGACCTTAAAAGGCAGACAAAGGTAGCAAGAGATATAGAATCCCTATGACAAGCGACTACTCTCTAAGACAAGAGAATAATGCATAGAGAGAGATAGTGATCCACGCATTGAGATACAGAACCCAGAGATCCGGACAAAGATTGGAAGGGAGAGAAACCATGAGAGAGAGAAGCAGTGAGTGAGAGTGATTCATATAGAGACGACAGAAAGAGGGAAAGATACAGAACAAAAACAATTGCAAAAGAAAAGCTGAGAAGAGGAAGAGAACAAGTCAGCGTAGCAGGAATCCAGGTAGGTAACTTTTCCTTCTGGAGAGGGGGAGGGGTGCAGCTCAGGTCTCTATGTATGTATACCTTTATTTGTATAGTGCCATCCATGTACATAGCGCTTTACAGCAGTAATACATGTGACACAATAGGAATAAGCTCTTCCTACATATAAAAGTAGACAGGAAAACGAGTCTTTGCCCCGAAGAGCTACTTATGAGTTTACAAAGGCAACAGGACTCCCAATAAGCCATTATTTCTGAAGGAGAGGGGGCCACTTCCGAGTTTATGAGCGGTAACATGTCCTCTCCAGTCCTGTCTGGGGTTGAAGGGATCACTTGATTGTTACAGGTTAATCAGGTCCCGTGTGTATCCATGTGATTGTGTCCATATGTCTGTTTTCCTACGTGTACATCTTTCTTCCTGTACTTGTGTGCTCATCTGCTTCTATTTGTGTGTGCGGAAGTATGTCTTCCTATGTTGTGTTAGAGTTGAGACGGAATTGCAAAAAATAGCGGTGGCGATAATATGTCAGCGCTGTACTATGGTTATTTGTGGAATTAGGAGCCAGTTTAGAGTCAGGCACTGCAGTCGTTAGCAGCCGATTGGAAAATATGATAATGTGGTTTTAGGTTAGCGTTATTGGTTCAGCGTAATCTGCAGGGATGGAAAAATCCCGGGATGCCTGAAATCCCCCCCCTGGCATCTGCTGTGTGCAGTGATGACTTAACCTGTCAATCACCGCGGTGCTCCCCAACGACTTAAACGTCGGATCTGGAGTGCTGGGACAAGCAGTGGCGGTCATTGACAGGTCAAGTCACCGCCGCTCAGAGAGAGAGGGGCGGGGGGAATCCTCCTCTGAGAGCTGGGGGCAGAGCTGGTTGGAGCCCTTCTGTACTCGGCCCACCCCTGCTCTCTAAGGCACATTGTGGCAGGTGTGAGAGAGTGTCTTGTGTATGAATGTGTCACAGACACACACACCCTCCCCCTCTGAGTGGCTTCTAAGTATTTAATATTTTTGTCCACCCCATGTAATTTGTATGTCTTTCGCAATCCCATGTCATGGGTGCAGGAAGGGCATTTAGCAACCAGTTTGGTGATATGTGAAGCGTCACAAAAGAGCTGGGCATTTAATGGAAGAGTTTCCGGTTTTTGTACATAACTTCACCCTCCTGTGGAGGCACTAGTGCTCTGCGGATGCAGTCCTGTTGATCCTGAGGGAGTTAATACACTGTAACATGAATACACTGACACATTGATATAGTGTTAGACTAATGCACACAGGGGTGGAAAAATCCCAAGAGCCTAAAATGTACCCCTTGACGCCTGTGCCGAGTGCCCCACTGACCTATCAGTCACTGCTGCGACCAGCAATGGCGCTCCCCAGCTTCCATGCTGCTGACCGGCCGCGGCAGCGACTGACCGATCAGTCACCACTGGTGAAGGGAGGGAAGCGGTGAACAGAGGTGAGCAAGGTGTAGTGATTCAGGACACTGTGCATATGTGTCTGTTTGTACATGTGTGTGATTGCTTGTATGTGATTTCTTGTGTGTGACTGTGTGTTTATAAAATTGAGTACAGGGTGTATATGTTCTCATCTATAGAAGAGTAACATAAGCTTTAATGTCCTGTATTATCTTTATAAATAGAACAATAACAGGCTTTGTGTCTTTACGTCACTGTAATGAGAATGAGATGACATCATATTCTTAATGAATAGCATTAATTAACAGAGTTTCTTGTCTGCCCAGTTACTGGTTTACAGTGACCTATTCTATCTGTATAGGAGAAAACAGGACATCTATCTATCTATATCACTGGTGTCCCTTGTATTTGTATATATCATGAGAAAGTATGTAGGTACCGTAGGTAATATATACATACTGTAAGTGTAAATATATTTATTTGTATGCTTCCTGTCAGGATGCCTGAGGAGGAGAAGTCACACAAGGAGGGTCTCATTGAGTTTTACTCCTCATATCGAGAGCTCTTTGATTTCTTCTGTAACAACACCACCATCCATGGTGCAATCCGAATGGTGTGCAGTCAACATAACCGCATGAAGACGGCCTTCTGGGTAGTCCTGTTCCTGGGAACCTTTGGGGTCATGTATTGGCAGTTTGGCCTCCTATTTGGACAGTACTTCAGTTATCCGGTCAGCATTAACCTTAACGTCAACTCTGACAGGCTCCCCTTCCCAGCTGTTACTGTGTGCACCCTAAACCCGTACAGGTAAGCACAGAACACACCCTATACGGGGCACAACCTGTAAATATGGGGCACACCTTCTACATATTGGACATGGAAGATGTTTCCAGGGATTAATCCGATTGCCAATTCTTGGAGTCAGGGAGGAATTTATTTTCCCTTATGAGATATCATTGGATGATATGACTCTGGGGATTTTTGTTTACTTTCCTCTGCATCAGTAAGTAAGTACGGGTATCGGATAAAGTACCTGTTGTCTAAATGTAGCATAGGTTGAACTTGATGGACGGATGTCTTTTTCAACCTCATCTACTATGTAACTATGACATGCCCTATACACGGGACACCCTTTTTATACAAGAAACAATCTGGACACATGGGACAGTCACATACCATATACATAAGTGACACACCCTACACATACAGATCATACCATGTACATTCAAGGCACGCCCTATGCACACACGTGAGCTGACAATACCCCTTATTCATGGATCTGAGCTAAGTATGCATCCAAATGTTATAAAGTCAGACGATAAAACAAAATTGTTCATGCAGTAATTAAACACTGTCTCCTTTCTCAGGTACAGCTCAATTGTGGGAGATCTGGAGGAACTGGACAGAGTGACCGAGCAAACTTTATTTGACCTCTATAAATACAATGTGACTGGGGTACAGGGAAGGGTCCCCAACAGCAGGAGGGAGCGGCGATCAGGGCCCCCGCTTCCCTTCCCTCTCGAGAGGGTGTATCTTGGAGAAGGGTCCCACAGGGAGAGACGGAGCTCTAGGACAGGGGTGAGGGAGGAGGAGGAAATGCAGGTCAAACGCACGGACAGGAACATCGGCTTCAAATTGGTGAGAACCTCAGTTCATGCCCCAAAATAGAGCCTAGGTCTTTTCCAAAGCTTGGTTATCTCTATACATTTCTCCAGAAATCCTAAGACTCACAGATACCACCCAATGTGCTACCAAAGAGAGACCACCAGACACTCACAGCATCCGCCTCCCACTAACATGGGAATCCCAAAAAACTCAGACACTTCAAGAGTCAGAGACCCGCACACATGCAGCCACTGACCACGTGACTTCATTAAAACCAAGAAACCTCCTAAGACTTGAAGAAACTCCCCAGAGACCTTCCATGACTTGTAGAGACTACTCAAAGACCTCCCAGGACTTTGAGACATTCCCCAGAGACCTCCCAGGACTTTGAGACATTCCCCAGAGACCTCCCAGGACTTTGAGACATTTCCCAGAGACCTCACACAACTTGGAGACATTCCACAGAGATCCCCAGATGGGTTGAGAGGTGCAGATGAAGATTGGGGATCCTGGGCCTCCTTCCCAAAAAAAAACAATCCTCTCTCTTCTCCTGACAGTGTAATGAGACCGGGGGAGACTGCTTCTACCAGACCTATTCCTCAGGCGTAGATGCAATCCGCGAATGGTACCGGTTTCATTACATAAATATCCTGGCCCGGGTCCCCCAGAATGGGGCCATCAATGAACAAAATCTCGAGAACTTCATCTTGGCGTGCAGATTTAATGAGGATTCCTGTATCAAGACGTGAGTGGGTGAAAGGAAAGGAGAGAGGGGATGGGGAGAGAAGTGCATGAGAGTGAGTGGGAGCGAGATTTGATGGAAGGGAGAAAGAAAGAGGATACGTATAGAAGAGTGGGGAAAGAGTAGAGAAGTAGTAAGACTCGTGGGTAGAGGTGGGCGAATTTATTTTTTCGGATCGTTCGGTTCCTTTGGGCCGCGGATCAGTCTCAAAAAGGCCAATCTGCCATTTTGGATTTATTTTTCTTCAAAAACAGCGATCCTTACGAAATGCGTTGTCGGATTGTTAAAAATCTGCAATCGGATTAATCTGAGGAGAGACTTTCAATTTAATAGTGTCTACAGTTGTGTATATATATATCCCCTCAAACAAACTAGGGAGAGATGCCTGTGCTGACAAAGGAGCACAACTGAGGTACCCGGCTGGGAGATATTTAAATCTAATTTGCATAGCAATTAGAATGAGTCCCATCCAACACTTTCTAAAAGGATTTCCATACAAACTATTTAGAGTTGATAAACCTAAGGCACCAACCTAATGACTGGAATGGTGTCAGACCCAACAGGACTAGAACTAGGGTGACCATATTGGGTGACCGGGATAAATGTCGCACATGCGCTAATGGTGAGCGCCGACCACGCATGTGTGAATGACAAACGCCAACTCCGCCTGGGCGAATGGCAGGTGCAAGCACCAATCGTGCATGAGCGGCCAGGACGTCTGGTTACCCAAATTAGAACCCACAACCACTGTTTTTCTTGGCCGCAGCTGCTAAAGCTGTTGTCCTAGATAACAGAGGTTGTGTGGGTTCAACTTCTGATCCTGTTGGGTCTGACACGATACCCCATTCCTCATAAGGTACCTTAAACTTGGGAAGTCAGCGGAATCCCTTCCTGCAGTTTGTAGAGTTGTATTTATTTTTTAAAGTATTTTAATTCAGTATGTGTCTGACACTGTGGCAGATGGCTCAGGGACTGTTTTTGTCCATGTTCTGTTATTCCTTAGCCACCTTTGTGCATATCCGTCATGTAGTACCAAAATTAGTTCTTGTTCTTGTACTTGTAATTGTAGTAGCTCCCTCCTCTGGCTTCCTTTGAAAGCAAACCACGTCCTCTTCCTGATTGACAGTTTAATGTTCCTTGTGGAACATACCAGAGATAACTATGAGATACGCTAATAGTTAGATTAACTACATGTGTGAGAAGAAAGCACCTAAAACGTATGTGACAGTGATGCTACCCAGCAGCTGGTTTAGCTCACACTGCTAGAGCTACGGCCTAGAAAAGCAGTGGTTGTGGCTTCTAGTCCTGTTGGGTGTGACACCATACCAGTTATTAGCTTGGTGCCTTGGGCTCAATTATACCAAATGCTGCAAGGCAGCAGCGCTATTCTGTGACGTCACCCAGCGCTGCTGCCGAGCAGCATAGTGATTATACCAGGGACATGGTGGAGAGGAGGCAAAGAGTCGTGGTGGAGGTGTGACCGTGAGCGATTCGCCCTCATTGGCTGGAACCGCTCACGTGACGCGGCCGTCGCCAGCCAAGAACAAATGTGCAGATCGCGCAGGAGTCAGCTACCCTGCAGATCCACGAATCGCACACGCCGCAACGGGTATGTGTGCTGCTATTGGTTTTTATTATGTTGTTTTTTAGGCGGGTCGGTACACACAGCGCCGCGCGCGTTTTCCTGTATAATCACGGCCTTAGGGTTATCAACTCAATATAGTTGCTATAGAAATCCTTTTATGAAGTGTGGGATGGGACTAATTTAAATGTACTTTGCATAGCCATTAGTCAGACTCTCTTTCGTGGTGATGGTGGGTAGGACGATGGATTTGGTCAAAACAATCTGCGGAATTCCGGATAACTAATTTGGACTGCTTCGCCCACATCTAGTTGTAGGGGAGAAGAAACATTAGAACAGGCCGGTCAAACACATGACCCAAAAAGCAGAGATATGCGGCCCGGAGTTTGGCAGGGAAGGAGGGAGAGAGAAAGGTGGGGGTGAGAGGGGGTGAGAGGGGGAGAGAGAGAGGTGGGGGTTATAGTGACTATGTGAGTCAGGTAGACCTGGGCTACTTTCTTTTTTACTTTCCATCCCTCTGATGATGCGGCCCGAGTCTTGCAGTCAGATTTAAGAATTGGCCCCCAACCTATTCTGAGTGTGACGGGCTTGAGTTAGAAGGAAGGCTAAAAGAAAGCATGAAGGAAATAAAGACAGATGGAAGTACAGGTCAATATGGAGAAGGAAGGGGACATAATGGGGCTGGAGAGGAGGGTTGAGAGGGGAAGGGTAAATTAGATGTCGGTTGACAATGGTTGGCAAATTGAACCTGTATTGTCTCAACAGGAATTACTCACATTTCCACCATGCGATCTATGGGAATTGCTACATGTTCAAACAAAATGTGGACTCTCCCGCCAACATGTGGAGCTCCTCTATGCCAGGGATCAAAAATGGTGAGTGAGCTGTTTGTGAGTGAGGTATACGAGTGCGAGTGAAATGTGTATGAGTATGTGATCTTGGTATTTGTATGCCTTACCTATGTGTAAGTGTGATGGAGCGGCCTTGTAGGTGTGGTCAGGAAGGAGTTCACACACCACTTTCTTGTAATGAAAGTCCTGTATTCCCAGAGTCAGGGGTTGCAGGTTGCAGGTTGCAGTTATCAGGTAACAGAAGAGGAGAGTGAGTGGCTCAGTGAGTAAACTGACTGGCACTGAGTTTGAATCAGGGGAACCTGGTTCAATTCCTGTTGCCGGCTCCTTGTGCCCTTGGGCAAGTCACTTTATCTCCCTGTGCCTCAGGCACCAAAAACATAGATTGAGAGCTCCATGGGGCATGGACCTGTGCCTGCAAAATGTCTCTGTAAAGCGCTGCGTATAACTAGCAGCGCTATACAAGAACATGCTCAAAAAACAAAACAGAATATTGTCTTTAAAGTAAACAGCATCAGTCTGCAAAATAACAGGACAGTCCTTAATCGCCGGTATCCCCAAAGGGAGTTCAGACTCTCCCTCTGACAGGCTCTCTACAACCTGTTCCCTCACAGATTGAGAGACAGGAAGGAATCTGCTGTCTGCCTTTTAAACCTCCTCTTTCCAGTCAGCTAACACACCTACAAGCTGGCGTGTGGTTCTTTTGGACTGCTAAAGTGAGAGCGTTTTTAACCCTCTTGTACACTCCCTGACAGTAAGTGAATAAGTTGAGTGTGTGGGCTATGTGTGTATGAGTACATAACCTATGTATGTCTGAGTTTTATTTATTTATACAAATGTTTTGCCAGGAAGTAATACAGTGAGAGTTACCTCTCGTTTTCAAGTATGTCTTGGGCACAGAGTTATAACAATACAGGGTTACATTAAAAGAATAGAGTTATACAGTCAATTCACAGACATCTCATGGACAGATAGTGTTGGAAAATTGGGTGCAGGGGATAAAAGGGCTGGAGAGTTTCAGGTTGAAATACCGCAATTTTAACACCAACAAACTTCAGCGAACACCAGAAAACGGCTCACACCCTTTGGCTGCCCTTCTGCTGCCCATCGGGGCGACACAGATGTAGACTGAAGGGGCTCAGAATGAATGCAGCTGTGACGAAACACCACAGTAAGCAAACGCAGGGATTAACCCTTAGCACGCTGGTTATGTGCAGAGGGGAGCAGCTCTTGTGGAACCCCATCATGCGTCCGCCTTTGGGGCTGAAGGGGTTCAGAGTGAGTGCTTGTGAGCCCTGGAGTCACGCAGTGCCTGAGTGAGGCATGATTTTCCTTGCAAGTCAGTGCCAGCATCTATCTGCCATTCACCAGCAAGTCTAGGAAAGTTGCACATAAAATTAATTGCTTCAGAGATCGCGACTGCTCAGTGACACCAACAGGTGTCCTTCCACCTCCGCCGGGTAACCAGTGCTTCTGGTGGGGGTCCCCCAGTCCTCTTGTGCATATACCAATCAGCTATTCATTCTTGTACTCTACTAGCTTGTACCACCTCTGTTGGGAGGCTCTTCTGCAAATCCCACCACCCTTTCAGTGAAGACGAATTTCCTAACATTTCCCGCTGCCTCCCACCCTCCAGCTTCAAAGACCTCTTGTTCTAGCACAGGGGTCTGCAACCTGTGGCTCCCGAGTCACATTGGGCTCTTTCAGCCACTACTGGTGGCTCAGTTCAGGGCCCGGGCTGGTACTTCCACGTAAGGCCGCCGACCGGGAGAGAGCTGGGACAAATGTCCGGGCCTCTGTTGGCTGCTGGGCCCTAGCTCTCCCCTGGCGGCCTTAAGTGGAAGCTCCACCCCCGCGTGTGCGCTGGTCAGCGACGGAAGTTGACACACTTGCCAGCGGGATTGGCGAGGCACTGGAGGCCACCCCCAAGGTAAGGAGTGTGTGTATTGGGGGATGGGGGGGGGGGGGGGGGGGGGGGGGACTCACAAGAGATCAGATAAAAATCAGCATATATGAGATAAATCTCAATCGTGGGGTACGTCACTGCCTTGGTGTGCAACAGTCTGTCAACGTGCAGGTGATTAGTTCCAGTATTATGAGCAGGCAAGTTGTTGAAAGTCTCACAGTACAGGAGGAGGGAGGAATGAGGCATGGAGATGAGGGACTGGGGGAACCACACTGACCCAGCTGTGCTGGTATAACGCGCAGATCAGGCTCCCTCACCAGTAACCATACCACAGATGAACACATGGATGAAAGTCCCTGCTTCCTCAAATGGTTAACAGCCTCCGTATAGCGCTGTATACCTCCTGTAGAGATTTGTGCCAGCAGTCAGTTCTTTGGAGAAAACAACATGCACGGACCGGACTGGAAGTGACTTCATCAGAGATTCACTATCTAATGGTATTGAGCACTTAAGAGTTTTAGCATCTTAGACTGTTTCATATATATATATATATATATATATATATATATATATATATATATATATAAAATCAAAAATAAATAGACGATACCATTCTGTGGCTAATGAAATGCTTTTATTTGTGCGAGCTTTCGAAATACACTGATCTCTTCTTCCGGCGGTGTTATAATGAATAAAGCAAGCAAAGGGTATACATAAAAACAGTGTCTCTTGAAATGTAATCTGTGCTCGTCCCTCCTCCGTGTACTCAGAAAGATTAAGGAACCATCTGATCAGCATCTGTTTCAGCACACACGGGGGAGGGACGAGCACAGATAACATTCCAAGAGACACTGTTTTTATGTATACCCTTTGCATGCTTTATTCATTGTAACACCGCCGTAAGAAGAGATCAGTGTATCTAGAAAGTTCGCACAAATAAAATCATTTCGTTAGCCACAGAACGGTATCGTCTATTTATTTTTGATTATTGAAGCTCGGCTAACACGGTACAGACACCTCTACATGTGTGTATATAATATAATGTTTATATATATATATATATATATATATAGCAATCAAGACAGATGGCACTCCAAGCAAATAAGTCAATGCTTGACTTGCATGCTTCATAGGATAAGTATAGGTAACAACTGCTATCACCAAAGCGACAGCAAAGAAACAGCACTCAAAGTTCAGCCAAAGCAAACAGTGATGCAGGCACCCTGAGGAAGGTCCTTATAGGACCGAAACGTTGGTTGTCTACATATGTGCTGATGTATTCTGTCTAATACACTGTTTGCTTTGGCTGAACTTTGAGTGCTGTTCTTTGGGGAGTGGGAGAGGGGATAATATATATATATATATATATATATATATATATATATATATATATATATACACACACATACATATATATACACACACACACTTTAAAACAGAAGGCTGACTGATTTCAATCAGTCTATGTAGCATTGAGATTTGAAGAAATGCTGAAGATGTTAGTACTAACCTCCATCCAGAGTAGTCACTTGTACCAAGCCACTGTCTATACTATGAGCCCCATTGAAAACTTGAATATATAGTTGATATCTTGTGTTTGGATACAAGTCGGCAACCGTGATGCAGTTCACATCTGCTTGAAATGTGAGGGACGTGTTAGATTTGAATGATTTTAATACCAGAGTATAATGTTCAACCTCTCCCTGCAAATCTTGCAAACCTTGAAAAAGAGAACAGGGAAAATATTAATATTTCTGGGGAAGAAAAATAAAAAAAAACAAGATCATTGTATTTATAATACATTTTTATTTCTTTACTTGTTCTCATGATGGTCCAGTGAATAGAAAACGATTGTACAATTTAGAGCCATTCTCAAAATAAGTCAGAGTTAACTTCTAACTCAATTTCCATAAGTAGCTCAAGTACTCTGCTTTACAAGATAAACAAAAAACAGAAATCAATTATTAATTTATGCTAACCAAAAACAAACTACATTTTGAAGGAAAACGTCCGGGCAAAAGTGTAACAGGGGGCAGGTCTAAACATGGAGTTTTCATCTTTTTGTGAAAAAATTAAAAATGCCTGTTTATTTAGAAAATTCACATTAACAATTGTTAACATTAGTTTGAAAGATATTGTGCCACCCTGATAGTCTAGGGACAGGAGAACTGTTTAATTTCTGCTCATCTGCTCAAATGCTAGTACAGTATTTCAGAAATTTCTTTAGAATTATACTCTTGCAATACACGTTACTTAAATTTACATGTGGATAAAGCTATTTTTGTAGTCATTAATTCTTATTAGTAACTTTTGTGGTTTCCTAATTATTGCTTTCCTTAAAACCAAGTTGAATTAATTCATCGTTAATATACTCTTTGTACTTCATAATTGCATGGGGAACATCTGCATGAAATCTTTGTGTAACACTGCAGAATGTATAATTACATAATAAAAACAGAAACAATTTTATTTACTGGGTTTTGACCATTCAACTTCTATTGCAGTATGGTTAATAGCGAACGCAGTAGCATCACTTCCTCTTAGTGGAACTCCAGCCATTGTTGTGGCAGTCACATCCTTACTAGGTGTATATCCCATCACATTATGTACGATCAGTCTGTATTCATAGGATGTGTACCTTCAAAAATGGAAAAAGAATAAACCTTTTATGTATACATAGTACCATTACAAAACCTGGTACAAACACATTGTACCATTACATTTATTTGTACATACACCAAATCTGGGATAAAAATGGTGGTAGCATTGATACAAACGCATTTAAAAACCTTTTCAAAATCATGGACATACTCTGGTAATTAATCATCAAAGTTAGACCTTTGACCAACCAGGAAGTGGGCAGGCCAATATCATTACTACTTACAGAGAGCCTGCCTATGGCATCACCTACCTGCCCTAATAATGTGGCTTCAGAGATCACTCCCAACTACTCTGCATTGTCTTCTGGACATAGATTTGCCCCCCCCCCCCCCAAACTACTGACAATTAATGAACAAAATTAAAAATCCTCCATAGGATAAGGCGTGGTAACCAAATGGGTATTTTGACAGAATTTGGCATGGCCGACTGCTTTGCCGCATATAGAATAAGTCCCTAAATTGTTAAAATAATGTGGGTGTAAAATTGGTGCTGAATCTAAATATGACATTGCTCCCCATAGGATTCTATGGAAATGCTGGCACAGAATTTCACAATACAGTATATCACATTGCACACAAGTGGAAACATCTGTTTATTACCCATTTTGTTTTTATTAAGTTGCAATACTAATGTATATTACTTGCAATTTAATAACCCCATTTGCTGGTAATTTTATTCTTCCCCAGGCAATATTTATCAAATTCTCCCTATTATTAAACTGAAAAAATAGATTTATCACAGCAACAATAAAAAAACACACCAAAAGCATTTACTTTAATATACAATGGTGCTATTTTTGCCCCAGTTTTACACCCAGGAGACCTCAATACATAATCCTCTGTGTCTTCCTGCAATGCAGGTTTGACGGTACAGATGTAGCAAAAATGAATGTTTTTGGCACTGGGCCCAGCTACGGGGCCGTGACTATGAACTGCCCTGGTGCCCCAGGATTATCGCTGCAGGGGATCGGATCCGGAACCATGGGCCCCACCGCACGACTGCGGCAGAATTATCTCCAGCGCTGAGGCTGGCTTAATTAGATTTGTTTTCATTAGAAAAGAGATAGCAAAGAGGAGATAATTATACTGCATTAATATTGGATTTGTTTCACTCCCCACTCATGTTTCCTGATTATCCAACATTTCGACTGTCCAACATGGTCTCGGACTTGTTTAGGTTGGATAACCGAGACTCTACTGTATATACAAATAAATTCAGGGTCAAAACAAGGAGCTTTAAAAAAATATTCATACCAAGGGCAGGACAAATTACACAGGGTCATCACTGAAGGTTGGAGGTTTCGCCAGAAACAAAGGAAAGGGTTCTTTAAAGTAAGGGCAGTTATAGTGTCATTACCCATCGAAAGCAAAGAAGGGTTGGTCCTTTCTTCCATGTAGTAATAAAGGAGGGAGAGGGGTAGGTGGTATAATAACTTTTATAGGACCAACGTGTAGTTGAAATGTTACAAGCTTTCGCCCCTCTCAGGGTCTTTCATTAAGTATGGTAGAAATACAGAAACACAATACATACAAGGATATACCAAATAAGTAAACATGGTGAAGGATGTTAACCAGGGGAGAAATCTGCCAATATTTGGAGTTAGGAAGGAATTTAATTTTCCCCTTATGAGACATTGGATAATGTTTCACTGGGTTTTTTTTTGCTTGCCTTTCTCTGTATCAAAATACTGTAAATACAAATATAAGATAAGTATCTGTCATTTAAATTTAGCATAGGTTGAACTTGATGGGCATACATTAAGTCTTTTTTCAACCTCATCTACTATGTAACTATTCCGCTTCGTATGTCTTATGATTTACCACCATTCAATGAAAGAGTTCCAATGTCTTATCATCTGATACATTTTGGGAGCCATTTATCAAAGTCTCCTGCAAAACAGATACAGGGTCTCCCTAGCAACAGATGACGATGTATGGGTAGGTTCCCTCTAAGGTTCGCTCCCATTGGCCCCTGAGGTTCTAGGGGGAAGGTCCTCCTTCCTGACTCGCCCATGGCCTGTCATTGGATAGGGACGGAGTCGAAGTTCGGCACGGATTGAATGGGTCTGCCCCTGGGTTATGGGGGGCATTTTTTTCCTTTAAGATACCGCTCCTGGTAGCCAGGTAAGCGTTCACCATCGGGAGAGAGCCATGCGCCCCTCCGCTTCCCGTGATCGGGCGAGATAGTGGGCGCGTCTCAGAGTTGATGCCCCTCCCCTGTGTCATTTGGGGGGCTGGTAGGGGCGGACCAGGGCATGCTAGACATCATCACGTAGCCTGGAACGTGCCCACGTCATGAATTTTGGCGCGAAACGGGAGATCCAAATTCTGTATATAAGGAAGTTGTGTCATACAATTGCATACTCCTTGATAAAGTGTATTTTGTACACGAAACGCATTGGAGGGTGGCTACCTCCTCCTTTTTTACTATGGATTAATAAAGCAATATTTTTACATACCACTTTGGGACCCACTCCATTGGCTGTGTGCAGGTTCTCCCTTTTTCTCCAGTGCAAAACAGAGACAAAATATTGCATCAAATGCATCAGGAAAAAAATATTTGAAACCATTAAGCTATTCTTTTTTGATAACTTTAGTGCAGCATTGTTCCAACAATTTTGAAGCTGGGAGACCTTGATAAACGAGCACCTTTGTATGGATAAGAAAATGTACAGATACACAGCACGCAGTCTAATTGCAAACATAACAGCAATTGCTGGAAACAGGGATACATACTATACATTAGTATAGCAAGCTTTAAGGAATATAGTACAGTTACTGAAAAAACAGAGGCTACTATAATCAGAAGGAATTGTGAATTGCATGTTAGTAAGTTACTAAAGCTTAGTAGAGATAAATGAACCAGAAACAAGACTTAGTGAATATAATTGTGCTTGTATGGAAACATTTCAATTAGTCTTTTAAGGAAATCACTTTTTTTGTTTAATAAATTAGATAGCCGTTTGAAACATTCTGCAAATTATGTCATTTCCAAATGGATGCTGTCTGTGCAGATGGTTTGCACAGACTGGCAGTTTTCTACAATATATTATGCATAAGGCAAATGGTAGTTTTAGTATAAGAATGTTACATACTAGTTTTGCTCTTGTACCAAAGTTATAAGTGAAATATTTATTGATGCACATGTTTCTTCTGTGAAATTTCCAGCTTACATCAAATGAGTGCACTATGTCATTTCATACTGTCTCACATTTAGCTTCCACTGAGTAGAATTCACTGTTTGTCCTACCTTTGTTGCCAAGGTTCAAAGAGGTTGACTGTGAAATGGAAGTAGAAAGCCACAATGTGACATCATCCTAAAACATATATATATATTATGATTGGCCACCTATTGTTTTTCGGAAGACGTGAAAGGACACTTATGCAGGATGTAATTACAGTTTTGGAATAATGCCAGCATTTGTATCTGAACTTTATCTACACTGAGGTACACATGTAATTGTTCAAGTGCTTCTATCTCTCATGGTTTCTATGGAGCTGTGGAAAAAATAGTGATCTTTCAGAGCTACTTTCCTCCAAAGGAACAGTATATGTACAAAAAAGCCCGGGCGCTACCCTAATGGGATAAACTAAGGGGTGGTGAGAATCTAAAAATAGAACAATACAACCTTAGATAGTAATTAAGGGTCCCCTCTCCTTCCGAAACTCTTCCTGTTGCTCGAGACCCCAAATAGGACCTATCCAGAGTCCTTAATGGTACAGAAAAACGAACAAAAATGGGGGAGCACAGGTTGAGGAACTAAACAAATATATCGATACTTAAGTGGTTAATAACTGTGATGTGATATAAAGTGTAAAATAACATAAACACTTACACGGCCTTGTGTAAATGCTTTCACATCAAGGTATCTTTACTTTTGCTGTTGTATCTTCTGTGTTTCTTCCGCTTGTACTTTACTTCTCCGCTGGTCTGAAGTGGAACTTTTCTGGTCTTCTCTGTAGGGATAGCTTGTATCGGTGGCTACGATCCCTGAGTACTTTTGTCTAACTTCAGCCACCGTCAGAAGCAGGAAGCAGGAGCACAGCACACCATCCGGACGCGGAGAGCTAGCTGCGCATTTGAGTATCCTGCACAAACTTTCTCTGATGTTTTGGCTCTTTTAAATTCATTTCAACTCTTAGCCGTTTTTGACTAAGTGTTTTTAATTGTTTTTTAGTTGTTTTTTGGGACGTTTTCCTGCTGGTGTTTAATAAAGATCAGGACCATTTCACCCTTTCACCTTTGTGCACCATTGTGTGGTTCAGGGAATATTTGAGTGATTGCAACTCTCAGCTGAAGGTCTTTGGTTTTGGAGCACCACGGAGGGGAAAAGATACCTATCATAGCCCTTACTCACATATGGCCATGTGAGTTTTTAATTACCTTACCATAGTCACATATTAACCCACCTTCTGTCCCTTCACCCCCCTCTTTTTCCCTATTGTATAGTGTGGAAATTAGGAAGGGCGCTTTGACAGCCCTGGAGTGAGGTGTAATCAAAGATACCTCCCCCCAGAGACCGCTCACGCTTGCCCGTGTGAGTGCACGCAGTATATCTCTGCACTTTTTGATTTAAATACAACCGTCTACTTCATAAGTATATTCTGCTTTATCCCTGACGTGTTTGTTTTTATCTCATTTCACTCCGAGGACGACATTACAAGCTATCCCTACAGAGAAGACCAGAAAAGTTCCACTTCAGACCAGCGGAGAAGTAAAGTACAAGCG
>WSYH01009908.1:0-24610 GCA_036426205.1 Ascaphus truei | reverse complement strand
ACGGGACACCACCACACACACACACACAACACACATCACAACCACACACACACACACACACACACACACACACACACACACACACACACACACACACACACACACACACACACACACACACACACACACACACACTACACACAACGGACTAATTGTAGTATAATGTAATACAATAAATACATTTATGTCAAAAACGAATGTTGTTCTGACTAGGAATTTATTAAATGATTTTATTTATATTTTTATTTTAAAGGGGGTTGGTCTGGGGGCGGAGACTATGGTGGCGAGTAGATTTTTGGGTTGATTTGTCGAACACTGTTTTAATATATATAGCTTCAGTCCTGTGGTCACTCCACCCGTGTCCCCACAAAGAGTCCCCCCATGGCGGTGATCAGCTGCCTGTCGCGTACCGGTGTTGGTGCCTCTATTAAATACCTGCCGGCTACTCCCTACAACGGCAACTGACGTCACAAAGGATCCGCCGATCCAGCGCACGTCTCTCTCCGAGTTGAGATGGCCAGCGCTTGGGCCCAAACCACTCTCACAACCGAGTCTCCTCGACACTGTGTCCCTATCTGTTGCTTACAGAAGGGAATAGGTGTCTCTCTATAAGGGCGTCCTGCAGCACCACACGCTTATGGTGACTCAGGGTATACATGGGGCCTGTAGGGAAATCTGGCCTACGCAGGTGGGTCAATGACCCCCTGCATACACACACAACCTCTCCCTTGCTACGCTCCGGTGCAACCTTGCTAGCGTCGGTCTTCCCCACGCTTCATTTCCTGCCGTCAACATCCCAGCCAATCTATCCTTACCTGGCGTTTCAGTGGTTTCGCTGCGGCTCCTGGGACGTTGTAGTTTTTGCAGAGCCTCGGGTGATTGGCCAGCAGTTCACGCAGATTTATACTGCACATGAGCGAACTTCCTCCGCTCCCCCGGTTCGCGCCAACTATTGCGCATGCCCCACAACATGGCGGCGCCCCGTGCTACCCGGCCTGCCGAAGCAGAAGAAAAACCTTCGAACGCTCCACTTCATTACACAACCCCCCCTCAAGACTGCGCCTGCAGCGAAGGTGAAAGGGAAACCAGGACACCCCTACATTTTACATAGGATAGATAGATAGCTAAGATAGATTAGATAGCTAGATGATAGATCGATGAGATAGAGATAGATAGATAAGATAGATAATAGAAGATACGATAGATAGAGAGATAGATAGATAGATAGAGAGATAGAGAGATAGAACAATTCTAATATGTTATAATAAAAGGTTAGGTTTTATTTACAATCCTTCTCATTTTTCTCAGGAAATACAGATATTTAGGGATACCAATCGATTGCAGCACACATCCTTCTCATTATTGTGTTCCAATAGAGTTCATCTATTAAAGGCAGGGAGTCTCTCAACTCCGTCCTCAAGGACCCACACCAACAGGTCAGGTTTTCAGGATATACCTGACTTCTGCACAGGTGGCCTCGGGTCAAAGATGCCAACCACCTGTGCTTGCTTGTGAAGCACCCGGAATGATTGAGCGACCTGTGCTGAGCGCAGGGGAATCCCAGCTAAAACCTGAACGGTTGGGGGCATTGTTGGTACTGGAGTGAGAACCCCTGCTTTTAAGATATTACTTGACTGTGGTCTCAGGATTGAGACCCGGGGTCCAGGGACTGTCTACTTTATTTTACACCCTAATATGTTGGGTTATATATATTTTGGTAATGTGACGGACACTTACAGTTCCTTTCTAGCTCGGAAGAACACCCACCTATGATTAAAATAAAATAGTTGGTTGCACCCGGGAATTCTCAGTGTGAGCAGAACGTACCTCTTATTTGGCAACGCACCAGAATTTGCAAAGAGATAGGGAAAATAATTTCCAGTATGGGTTTGGGTGGCCAGAACCTGTGGTTAACAGCCACGGGACCTGATGGAAATGCGATATATGCAGAATCGGAGCTCTGATGCGATTATCTGAGTGTTACGTGAATGTACTTGCCTACACATGTATAGGTCACTTAATACTCTGTGCCCAGGACCATACGTGAAAAAACATATACTTTATCCTATATCTATACTTACTTATGATCCAGAGGAAGGCAAACAAAAAAACCCAGATTCTTAAGCGGAAAAAATGAATTCATTCTGAATCCAAGACATTGGCAATGGATTAATTCCATGGATCAACATCAATTCATGTATACCTTATTTGGTAGTATCCTGTAAATTTTATAAATAAATAAATCTTAAATATACTTGTAGCATTTTTTTAAAATCAACGTGAATGACATTTTTTTATGTATTATAATATGTAACAAGAACCCCTGTTTGTTTCTTGTAGCAACCCTTTACAACGTCACATCCCCTTCCTCTACGGAAACAGGCCTCTGACCACACCTCTTTTTGAGCCAGGACTCTCTATAGCAGTGCACCAAGTTGTAATCTAGTGCTGCCTGGTCAATGATGTCTTCCCCAAGAACTTTGATCCTGGGTCTCTTCTGCCTGGCCAATGGGAGCCTGTAGTGAAAAACCCCCGAGCCACGAAATTCGGCCGACTCGATTCTAAAGGGAGAGAGGAATCAATCTTTTTTGACAACTTAGCCTCGATTACTTATCATTGTGTGGATGATTGATGCACAAATTAAAGGGGGGACTATTTTATAATTTAAAAAATGAAACAGCGCTTGACCCTGCTTAATTGTGACAAGACCAGCGTCCATGTCAGCCTGGTTTTCCCAAAGAACTGCTGGCTGTGTTCTGACGTAAGCTAAATGCCATGCTTCACGGTAACAGCGCAAACGCAAAACTCACAACCAGCCAGGAAGTGGAGCAACGGAGTGTCCGTGAGAGTTCCCAAACACCGCCCATTGCATTCAGTATCTGCTCTGGTCCCTCGCTTTGGGAAGGAAAGAAAGGCGTTAGATTGCAGCTTCATCAGGGGCACGCTGTGCCTGCAGACTCCTTGTATCGCGCTGCACACCCTGCCAGCACTATAAAGAATATTATTAGTATTATTTATAAAGGAAGAATTGGTTTCTGGAGTTTTGTCAGTTGCTATTACATACCTTTTTACATTGCCTATGCAAACGGGAAAGCCACTAGCGTATTAACACAACACGCTCTCCCGCTTTCCTGTGGTGGTTTCAGGGTTTACCGCGGTTCTTTGCGGGTTTGCGTCCAACCAAAGTGTTTTGGAACCCGTTCGGTGGCAAAGCAAATGCGTCACAGGCCCCCATCATGGTTTTTTAAACAAGTGTGCAATGCAGCAATCCAAACGGCATCCATTTGGTTCTCCCACCTTTTGTTTTTTTTTTTTCATCGTTTGATCAGGGGGTCTGACAACCAATTCATTTTGTTGGGGACCCCCTTGCTTCCCTGAGCGATCTATTACCTCCATAGGGGATTTCCGCGGTCAGACCTTCTTGCTCGCAGGGTTCATGTAATGCAAGCCATGTCAACTCGAGGCCACAAAGAACATAGTTGCGGCCCAGCCCCAGTGGGTCCAATTGTGTGCCGCGGCGCCATGGTGCGCCGGTGGCTTGCCTGAGGGGCGCCGCGATTAGTTCCTCCCCATTATCCCTCCCCTGTCCGACTTTATCCCTCCATCCGATTATCCCTCCCCCCCCCGATAGCCCTCCCGCCGATTATTCCCTCCCTCCGATTATCCCTGCCCATTAATCCCACCCATTATCCCTCCTCATTATATGATTAGAGCGCAGTCAGAGAGAGGAGAGAGACGAGTTCTTTTTTACGTACTTTCGAAAAATCCGACGTTTTATGAACATTTAAGTTTTGTTTTTTTGCGCCCACCTAAAGCTTAAACGCATTGTTATATTGCCCGGGTTAGCCTTGAGTTGGACATGCTGATTAATGGTTTCAAAGGTCCTGCGCCCACTGTGGCCAATAGAAGGCCGTGAATCATCAGGTGACGCATGCTGGCCTTTAAACTGCGCCAACAAGTATCGCACCACCTCCCTTCGCGAGGTTGTGTATCTCTTGAAAGCCCAGGGGGGTTCCCGAAGCTAAAACTAATGGGTTCCGTTCCAAGAGACCCCATGGTTTGGAACTTTGGTAAAAATAATCATTTTTTAAAAAGCGCGTGCATAAAACCTGTCTCCTTGTCTTGTGTTTTTCCGTCGCAAGTGGGACTTGACCCGTTACATTTTCCCGACAAAGCGCGAAGGATACGTATATTTTTACGGTTCTCGTGGGATTGAATGACCCTTTAAGGAATATCTCTATGACCAGACGCAGTTGTAACGACACAAAGTGGGTAAGCGTCGGATCCGTGGCTGGTTACAGGGGAAAAGAAGCTCGATGTTGGCATTAATCTGTTGCTCCTGCCCGGCCAGGCATATCTCCCAGCAACCGACCGTTCCTTTACAGACGGCAACAAAAGAGGAAAAAGTATTGGCCACTTCCTTTTCACGGGGGCTGAGAACATTAATAGTGAAATGGGAGGCTGAGCGATATCGCATTAAACACCGCCTGCCTGGGGCGACGTCCGGAGGTCGTAAAACCTTGCGATTTCAATATGCCAAATAAAAAAACAACATTTTGGCCTCTTGTTATAGCGGGTTGTTGTGCGCGCTCGAAAAGCTAGGCCCAGTGAGGCGTTTTACAAGGGTTAACCCCCATCAGGGGTGGGATGTCTTATCCTGGCAAGGTTGTCTGTTGAATAATAAAAAAGGACAGGTCCAATAACGGCAAAAAAATTGACATGTAATGACAATTAACTTAAAGCAGCAGTCGTGCGGTCGCCCATGTTATTTTCTCATGCTATTGCTACTTGAAGAGATCACCTCTTCACTTTTTCCAACGCTGTTTTTAGTATAAAAATCGGATGCTCTGTTCGGGGACGGCTGGATATAAGCGCTGGGAATTAAGTGACCCGGAAGGCAAGTTAAAAAGGGAGCCTCGCCCCGCCAGCCCAGCGCAGTGTTTTTGTAACAGTTTGCCATGGTAACCTCAGAAGCTAGAGTTAGACGTTTTAAAAAAAAATCCATGATTTGTAACCACTACAAAACATATTTTTAAAGGAAGCACTACAATACTAACAGTCTAGGAGTTGACTTTTTGAGGGCTTTGCTGCTGTGAACTCCCTATGTAAAACGTTTCTGTTTTCTCCAGGCCAGTGCTTTCCCGGTCTTATCTGTGACTATTTCGTGTTCCTTTTATTGTTTGGTTAGGGACAGCAACCTAATTAGCGGGGGGGGGGGGGAGGGGGGAGGGGGGGGAATCCAAAAGTGTAAAGGGGGGGAAAAGGGTGGGACCAACCAGATGCGCCTGTGTGTGTGCGGAAGAGTTTACAAACAGTCTTATATTTGGGGGTGAGAAAGAAATAAAGTACTGCCCGGATATCAGCACACCTTGCGTGCTAAATCCATGCCTTAGGAGGGAATATAGTGCGCGCGTGCGCTAACGTGTGCGAGTCAATTAGAATTGGCTGTGTTCTATAGAAGTTTCTATACTGGGGACGATGCGCATGTCCGTGAGCCAGGTTTTTGGCGCGGGCAGCACAGAAGGGAAAATACAATAACATTTGTTTCGATGTCGCTACCGCTGCCGCGACCAATCACAGCGCCAGGACTAACGCTGTGTGACGTCAAGTCAACATGCCCCATAACCCGCGCGCGTCACGCTTGACCCCTAGCAACTAAAAGCAGCACGGCCATTGTGCAAGTGCAATGCCAGGCCCACACCTGCACGCAGCAGCAGGAGGGGGACACATTACACGCCGTAGGTTCATTTAGTTCGGAGGATTAAGAATGGATGCGGACACTAAAACAAAAGATGAATGATCAAATCTAACATTCCAGTGTAAGGTATTACTATAAGCGCCCACAGTGTTGTCTCAGCGACTTTACAAGCGAGACAGACAGGGAATGATAAGTACAAACCAAATCAGATAATGGGTAAAGGAGAATCCCTGCCCCGCAGAGCTTACTACTCTAGAGGTTCTGCAAAACTCCCGTACTGGTGGTGGAACTGATGCTGCATAAAAGATGGGGTTTAAGCATTTATTGCATTAAGGAGCCTTGAGGTGCAACACTGTTCTTATGGTGCATGTAGGTATATCTATGTATCTAGCGCCATCCAATACACAGCGCGCACAGCAGAAAACAAACGGGACATCATACACAGCGCGCAGTGGGAATCCGCGCCGCGAGGCGAGGAAAGTCACACTAGGGAGAAAGGAGTCACAGGACCAGAAGACGCTTGGGCAAAATCTAAATGCACGAAGAGAGGTGTTTGAGACCAGGGGTGATACAAGAATCCAGGTCTTAGAAGAGTGTCGTTGATTTCCGCCAGCGCGAATCTCCCACGCGTGTGGAAGCGCCGGCGTTGTCCCGCGTCTCTCGCCTGGAGCGGCTGCCTGACCGATTGAGAAGGCATTGCCAGCGGGGAGGAGATCAGCGCTAAGAGGAAGAAGCAGGTTGCCCGGATATTTCTCCAAACACTGGAAAACCAGAGGAGGGGGTTATAGTGACGGTGTGATGAGGTGGGTGGAAAAGGAGTTGGGCTAGGATTGGTTCGGGGTAAGGTAAAAGCAGAGGGGTTAACTTGAGCTGTCTGTCCGCGCTAAGGGGTGGGAACTCCAGGTCTCAAGGGACCCCCGAAAGTAAGGTGCTCAGGATATCATGCTTCAGCACAAGTGGCTCATCAGTTGGCTGACTGGCCACTGATTGAGACACCTGTGGACTGAAGCAGGGAATCCCCATGCAAGCAACCTGACCTGGTGGTGGCACCGTGGGACTGGGCCGTTGGCCAGTTAATGATTAAGCCACCTGTGCTGAGCAGGATATCCTCAAACGCCAAAACTGTCGGTGGCCCTGAGGGACTGAGTTGCCCCCCCCCCTTGTGCTAATACCCAAAGGTATTTATAGCTGGACCAAAAGTATTTTCCGGCTGTACCCCATCACTGTAGGAGCGCAGCAGCAAGGACAAGTCAAGATGGACAGACACATAACAACAGGCGTTTTTTTCTTTTCGCTGCTTCGGTAGGCTCAACAGTTTCCCATTTCTGTAACATTTGGCGAAGCAGTCTTCGAAAGTACACAATATATTACTGTGTGTATTCATTATATATATATGTATATATATATAAGATATTATATATATATAGTATAATATTATATATATATCATATAATAATATATATATATAAGGGAAATAGCCGTGTTAGTCCAGTCTGCGAAAAAAATTGAGAAGGAATTATGAAATAACCTAAATTTATTAGATATATTAAAACATTCTATCTATCATCATGAAATATAATGTAAATAGGCGTGTAGTCCAGTGGCGATTAGTGCAGAATAAATGAGTTCTTACAGTAGTAGGTGATGAGATCCTTTATTGATATTGGACAATTAAGTTATGTAACAGGGACACAAAACTTCCAGAGTTCTCCCTCTTCCTTCAGGTCGCCAATATAAATCTCTTGTTTTTTTTTGGTTTTTTTTGCTTTCCTAACCCCGTTTTGAGCCACAGATCCTTGTTAAATTCAGTATCGCGAACCTGAGGGAGGAGAGTGTTAGAACTCTGTGATACAGTTGCTGTCCCCCGCCCGACTGACATAAATAGTTAGTCCCTAAATCTAAAAAAATGTTCGGGTATCACCGACCTATGTTAAGATATTTTTTTCTCACTTGTAGTTCTGCACTATATTTATTTTTTATTGATATACTATCATGATTTACAGTAGATATAGTTACATACATCACTTTTCAGCAATCCCTATACATATTTTTTGTTTCAGTTGCGCTGTCCATCCCCTCCCTTTTTCCTAGTACCAGTAATAATTGTGGATGGTGTCTTTGTAACAGGTGGAAGGAGGGACCTTTCCAATAATCTGAAGAATCGATACTATACTTTTATTTACTTTTCTTTCTTATTACCAGTCGTATTTTCGTCTGCCACATAGGTCCTACCCCAACAATGTTACAGATTTTGACCCCCGCTTGCTAGACCACAACAGCACGGGCACTCTTCCCCTTTCACTAAGACGTTCGTATGTTTGGGTATATCCACTTATGCGGCTGACCTGGCCCCATTTCTTTTGTATAATTCCACCATCAGCACCTTAGTGCAACTTCCCCCAATGAGCTCCCTGATTCCTGAAGAGCTTAACCAATCCTAATTATTGGATGATAATAACTTTTGTGTAATCTAAGCATGATCTGACATTTGAGATTAAACACGACACTTCAAAGGCTAGCATTTTTACTCTACGTCATCAGCATCAGTCCCAAAGCAAACGGCGTTGTGCATGCGCGGGCACGACGATTTTCGTTGGATCGCACATCCCCCTGTCCCCGGGAATAAGACTGTAGTTTCATAACGAATCCGGCAAATTTCCTGGCATTCTATAGATGACAATGGGATCCGTTCTCTGCCCGAGCGGGCGGCAGTGGGCCGACTCGAGAGGCAGCAAGCGCAGTGCTCGTGTCGGCGCGTACGCAGGACCAATTACTCGTACACTCTCCCCCCCATCCACTCCACAAAACCTACAAGGATATGCAGTTATTTCGTCCTCCTGTTTAAAACAAAGACCAGCGCTTCAAATAAAAGAGTGAGACCGTTTACATGCTGTCCGGGGAGAACCTTTCGCTTTCCAGAGCATTATAGCGTGAAGGGTGTTGCGTTTTATTGTGTAGCGACTTTCGTGCCTCCTTGTACACTAAATTTTTGGAGCCGGATGCTGAGAAGTGTCCCTCATCTGTTTTTCCCCGGCCCAGTGATGTACGCGTCCTGTCATGTGGTTGTATGATGAGAGTCCCGTGTTTGCTTTTCAGATCTTACTCCCCTTTGAAATTCCGCGTGTTCCATGGTGAAGGTGGTTTTCCTTTTGATTTGATGATTGATTATTTTGTAGACAATTGGTGTTTTTTTTCCCTTTTTTTTTGCTGTTTCCTGCCGTGTGGGTGCATAACAGAAGTCAGCCTTGCTTGTGGCCAGTAGTTAGCACCTTATGGCGAGTTTTTACTTTTACTGCCCTCTCTGTATCCCTAACATTCCACCCGTTTTTTTTTTTAACCCTTGGCCCTTGGTGTATATTAACCCCCTTCCGTCGAACCTGTGCTGGTGTGTAGTGGATGGGATGTGTACCCACGTATATTGGTATTTAGCAGGATATGCCGAGCTGATCTCTATTAGTTCTTTTCCCCCCTAATAAACGCGTGTTCTGGTCACGATCATGTATCTCCCTCTTTCTTTGTGTATGTTAGATGTTATTTGTGCCCACCGCGCTGTGGATTTGACACCCCCCGGCCTGGGAGTGTGCGGCCCCCCCTTATGGGACCCTTCTTATGGACCATATTTTTAGTGCTGTTTCTCAGCTTAGTGTCATGTGGTATGGGACTTCTAGATTTTGCATCTGTCGTTTCCCTTTTGCGTCTCCTATTGTCTAATTTCGTCATCTATATTACCTATTTTTGGGCCGTAGTTGCTTTTTCAACTCTCCTAGTTACATCACTAAGAACTCCTCCAATCAGGTGCAGATCTTTTAATGGTTATCTTTCCTGCCCTTACCATGCACAAGCGGGGCTCTTAATCAGTCTGACTGCGTGTTCAATTAGAGCTTGTCACACCATTTTCGTCGGTTTTTGTACGTCTCCTTGGTGGGGATATTTTCTTTGTAAATACCTGCGTTTTCCCCCCCTCTTATCCATTGGGGGTTGATTGAAGACTTGACGTTTGAGTGTGGCAATTCCTTGGTAAGGCTTTTCTTTCCGTTTATCTGCTTTAGGGAAATGTATTACCACCTTTGTCCCATTGTAGTATCCTCCTGTGTTCTCAAATTATTATATTCATTTATGTTACGCGCGTCCTCCTGTTTTGATTGGTTGTATCTGTGCTGTCGTGCTCCTTTTTGTTTCTCTTTGTTGTTTTTGTGAATTGCATTTTTTTGTGTAGTACAAATTGGTTGATGTTGTCCGTTTTTTCCCCCGCTTTTCTTCTCCTGATTTGATGCTATAAGCAGCCGCCGGGTGGCCTAAAAGTCCTTATGATCATTTTTCTCATTTTTTTCCATGGGCCCATCGTACCCCAAATTTCAGCCTGCAGGTTTTCTGTGATACCACCCTGCTTCTAGCTTCCTACGTCAGGTCGACAGTTTCTTTATTCTTCTTGACAAACAGTGTTTAGCTGTTAGTGGCTTTAGTTGATTGTTGACATCTGGATTGTTGGCCAATATGAATGAACCTGAGCAACTGACAGGTATGGCCATTCTCTTCTGTTGCGTTGATTGCCACCGCGGTCATTTATCTTCGTGAAAAATCATTTGACCTGTTTCCTGTGGTGGGTGTGCTTGCCGTACTGGAGTTGAATTCCTTGTTGGTTATTTCTCTGAAAAACTTACGACCTGTTGTGGGTGTTTGCCCTGAGGACTCGTTTGAGGGCCCCCTATCTCCCTCGGCAGCTTGTTTTGTGGGTGTCCAGGCTTGCTTTTACCATTGCTGTATGACATTTTCTCTGCCATCTACTTTTTCTTTTTATTATTTATATGAATCCATTTATTTGACGTTTATTTTGGGTTAGCTGACAACTTTCTGTCCCTGTACCAATACTGTCCGGACTTGTGCCCATGTCCATTTTATTATTCGTCGCCCATGACATTTGTACATCATCGCTGTATCCGTGCCATGTCCAATGGGCCCTTGACGGCACCTTTTGTACATATTATGTGGATGATTTGATTCTTTCTTTTTTTTGTCTGCACGTCCCTATTGCCTATTCCATAATGTGATGTCGTGCTTTGGCCCTTAACCCATGTGCTTTCATGCCTTTGAATTGTGATAAATAGTACGCTTTTCTAAGAATATTGCCTATCACTGTGATTCATCCAACATAACAACGTGCGTGCTCTTGGCAATTTAAGAGCGTTGTTCCCTCTGGCACAGAATGGCTTGCTGTGATCGCATTGTTTTTCCTTTAGGCGAAAGGATTGAAGAAAGTAGGTATAGGCAGAAAATGAGTTCGGGAGCACTTGCAGGACTGACTCTGACGGAAACAATTTACGTGTCGAGATGTGCAGAGGTATCCGTCAGATTGCTATTCGGGGTCACCACCAGCTGGACAGGTGGCCAGTCTTCATGCATATGACCGACTTGGTGTCTTCTTTTGGTGGGAGATCAGGGAAGTTCGTTGCTGTTTTGTTTGTTATTTTCTGTGGGCTTATTCTTGGCAGATCCAGTCGATGATGATTCTTACTCAGGATTTTGATACCAAAAACGGGTCGGTTGTCGGACCGAGGGGCGGAGTTCTGTTAAGGCATTGATGCTTCTTGTGTATAAGAGTTTCGATCGATATCCCATTGTTTGGATTACTCGGCTGCCCATATTAGTATTTTTGTTTGTCTGTATATCGTGACACGTGTTTTCCGTGGATCCAAATCATGGGTCCAACTCCATTAACCTTTTGAACGCATGGCGTCTTTATTTGCATGGAAATCAGAGGGAACCCTGGATTTACATTTGTGGCAGCTCAGGTAGGAGATGTTGGGATGGATGCAACTTCTTAGTATGTGTAGATCAATTGTTAGGAAATACCTTTGTATCTTTTGTAAAAATGATAAGATATTGTTTTACGCTAGTTCAATGTTCCTGTAGCACTGGCAAAGAATATGTGACGGTCATTTCGGAGAATAGTTGTGCTTTTCCTCATGCGCGCGTGTATTGTGAGGTACCCTCCCGCTTATGCAGCCCCCTTTCTTTTACCCTTCCCCTTTTTATTGGGTCTTTCACTTACTATGGTGCATCTGCCTGGACACAGATGTGCACTCAGTTGGCATCAGACGGAACACAAGGATGGGTGGAGGTTAATGTTGTGGAGGCTATGGGTGCGAGGGTTAGCCGTGTGACCACACCCTGTAATCAAGGATGGTTTCAGCTCATTTCACTTGGGTATTGAACCGCTTCAATTCTGTACTCTTTCCTCTGGGACGTCGACTACAAGAGACAAATTACATTTAAGTGCCTACTGTCTGATGAAATCCGCCATTGATGTTAGTTTGCCCCCCCCCTTCCCCGAGAGCTACGGCATGCCTCATAGCAGGTGCTTTTTCTTTCTTTTTTGTTCGCCCTTCTTTTTATTCTTTGTTGTTGCACTAGTTGGTCTTCCGCGTACGTTCCGCGTAATTTTTTCGCTCTACACGCTGGCGGATGCCGCTCGGCCCCCCTCCCCATTATAGAACTCCACTGAAGCCTAATATTTCCTGTTATGTCTTGACACTGTCCTAATTCTGTACCCCATTAGTTCGATCTCACCGATTCCCCTTCCTCCACACTATGTGTTGCAATACACGCCGTTTGCTTTCTCCGGTTTGATTTTTCGACCCAAGATCCGCGTCCCTCTTGCTAGCAGCTTTCATTTGACTGTTTAGTGCTGCCATGCCCAGTCAGTGGCAGTGTTTCATGTGAGTACTTTGTGCGATCTGCATGATCTTATGGTCTCTCTATGCACTGTCCTTGTGACGAGTCTCCATTCTATAACTCACCTTTTACGGGATCGCCTTTTTGCTTATCTCCAGGGTGTGATATACATCAATAGTCGTTTCGAGTGCAGCCGGGACGTGTTTAGACCATTGTTCGGCCATTGGTCATGGATTATTTATTTTGGGAATAGTCCTTATCACGCGCTGATAGACGGCTCTCATCCGTTATTGGGGTGGCTGCCATAAGAATGGCGATCTTTGCGGTTGATAACCTTAATATTCAGGGTGATTGCCCATGCATGTGTCCTCACAGTAGACCAAAAGCTGTCGGGGTCTCTTTTTTTTCTTCTCTTCCTCCCTTTCTTTCCCTTTCTCTCCCTTCCTCTTTTGTTTCTTTTTTGTCGTTTTTCCCATTTTCGTCGCTTTTTTTGCCATTTTTTTCCCTTTGTTTTGCCTTTTTCTTCTCGGGTGTGTATTGGTTTTGTTTTTCAATGGTTTTCTTGCTCTTTATCTCCCTCTGCTTTGCCAAAAGAGTTTTGGCTCAAGTCAAATATGATGGAGACATCTGATTGAGCCACCTGTGCTGAAGCAGGGAGATCTCTTGCCCTTATGGATCCTTTTTGACAGGATCAGTTCCCCTTGGTGGCTAAGTTTGTGGACCTGATGTTAATTTGGGCCAGGCGCTTCGTTCTGGATCTTAGTTATCTACAGCTGTTCGTGACCTTCTGCTTTAGGCCCCTCCCCGTTTATTTGTTCGTTCTGTTGTGCTCCACAAATTGTAAAAGTTTAGATTTTATATTTATCACAGTCTTCCACCGCCACACTGGACCCCTATCTGTTTTAATGGGTATATCTAAACCAGTGCCAAATTTTGCATGGACTGATTTTTTCGGCTATTGTGTTCTTAATCTGGGGTTTTCATCCTACCATGTTGTGTTTATTCCCACTATTTTTTTTGCATTCTCTGAGTTTCTGTATTTTTACCCATTGGATTGTTGGTCAGACTGATCAGCATAGATGCCGTAGACAGTCTGGTCTCTGTATTTTTTTCTTTTAATGGAATACTCCCCACCGCGACCTCATAAATTGCTCTCAAATAATCAATTCAATAAGTAGCATGTGATTTGGTTAGCGGCTGCTAGTTTACCGTTGCCCCTGTACCTCTCACCGAGACATTTTGCAGGACAGATTCCCCCTAGTCCTTGCCCCTCCTGTGGAGTCTCAACACAATCCTTGGTGATTTTTGTGCGTCTGAGTTGGCAAAGGGAGATAAGGTGGGGACTTTGCCCCCCCTTTCAATTTTGTGATCACAAAGGAGCTTGTCTATTTCGGTAACTCGTGTCACCACTTGATTCACACTCATGTTGTCTCTTTTTATGTTTAGTTTTGTCTCTTACTATCTTGTTGCGTGCTCTCTGTCCCTCCGTTCACCCACTTCAGTGGGCCTAGTCTGTGTTTTTCTTTATCGGTCGTAGCGTTCTTTCCTTTCTTTGTATGCTTCCCACATAGACATGTGCCAGTCACGTTGTCTCTTACCCCCTACATTATGAGCCTGCTTCCTTCTCCTGTTTCCCCCTACCTCCAGTGTTATACAGCTGGCAGTGTCTTTAACTACACTGCCACGCTTGCTCCTTCTACTGCTTCCTGCTTATGTCGTGGCCCAGTATAGCCCTTGTCTTTCACTCATGAGATGCTTTTCCTGTCTCTACGGACGCCGTACACCATTCTCAGTGCAGTCCCTGTCAGTTTGTTCCTTGCTGCCACTGAGCCAGCCCCTTCTCGGTCCTTCACATCAGACGCAGTGATTCCATTTAGCTACAGGTTTGTTTCCTTTACAGTGTCACTCCCGAGCCCCGCGCCCTGTTCACAATTAAATATTATTATATGTTTTTGGTCTTCCTTGGGCTTGCCCAGACATTGTCTCTTCTTTCTGCACCCTTCATGTTCAGTCAGTTCACTTTTTTCCGGTGATTTTCTTTTTTCGTCAGCATTTTTCATTTTACCCTCTACGGTCCTTCCTAACGATAGCGCGCCACCAGCGTGTGGAAAATCGTCAGTAAACTCAGACTGACCCTAACATGCACGCTCCCAGAAATTTGTTGAATGGCCGCTGCTTGCTTTGTTTGCGTGCGAATGACACCTCCTCATATCATTGCCCTGGACATTGTACCGGGAGCACGCGGTATTTTTTTTTACATAGTGCGTTGATCCGTCGGTCATCCCCTTGTTTCACACGGGTTTGATTTTTGCGTCTTCTTTCGCCGCTAGTAGTTTCCTTTTTCTCCTCGTCGATTCTTTTGTGCTCTTGCGTTTGAACAATATATTCTCTGCAGTGCATAGGTTCATTCCTGCACCTTTTGCACCCATTTCGCTTTTTTTTTTTTTTTCCGGAACCCCATTTTTGCGACGTCACTTTTTTTTTTCCACATCACATGTAGAGCTACCTTGTGAACGGTCTGTTCCTTGATGCACTGTTTCTTATACATGTTTAAGGTGATGCTGTACTTACTTTTATGAAATTTGGGATGTGTTATTTAGGTTTCGTATGTCCCCTGCCCCACTTTTTCTCCCCACCTTTATTTGTTATTTTTCCTCCACACCAAAATGCTCACACTCTTTAGTCTTGTTTTGCATCTTCTCCACGGCTCTATTGTTCTCGATTACCATATGCACTGTATATAACACAAAAAGGCTGCACCTCTGCCCCGTTGCAATACTTTACACTTTTTTTTCGATTTCAACGGCATTAGGGTCACCGCACTTAGTTTTTTTTGCCCTTTTTGTTAGAATAATTTTATATGTGAACCCTTCTGGTAAACCTGGAGATGTGTCCGTTTGTGTTTTGCCGACTTTCCCAGATTACATAAAGTTGTAGAGTGGAGTAGCTACGTTCTTTTTTTTTCTTTGTCCTTTTCTCGTTTTTTTTTTGTCCCGTTGATTGTCCCGCTGATGTGTTGCGCCCAAATATTCCTATTTAGTGGTTCTGTGTTTGTTTTTTCTTTTTTTTTATACAGACCTTTTCAAGCACCCGTGCCATTGGTGTGGCATCCGGTGTTCCCTAAATCCCGACGCTTGTCAGATTATCACCTAATTTAACCACCGCACTTGGCTTACAACTTTTTTACAGTGTTGAGCCGATTTGTTAGGAATCCCAATCCGCAGCGGATGTGGAGGTTGGTTCGCTCTTATTATTCGGATGGCGGTATTTTTTTTATTCGCCAATTTGATCGCGGATCGCGTGGTTAACCTGGGGACCTTTGCGAGTATCAACATTAGACGTGTCCCCTCGGGGACGCGGATATTGTTTCCCCGCGCTGTTCTTGTTTGCGATTTTTTTTGTCTTTTTCCTTGTTGGCTTGTGTGGCCAAATATACTAAACACAAAGCGCATCTATTCTTGGCCTTTGGAAATTGATCTCGCCTGACAACATTTTATCCGCGCGGACCACAAGGACGGGTCCCGATCCGCCCCGCGGATCCCACATAATGCGGCTTCATACACCCAATATCTCCAGTGTGTGGTCTATATCCTGTCTCCGTAAGATTTATTGGATTTTTGCATTGTCGTAGGGTTGACTACTGACCACGTACCTCTTATTTCATAAACACTTGGTCCGTATTTTATGTTTACTCTTTTTATCGATTTGTTCTTGTTAGTTTCTGCCTTACCTCGATGATGAGTGTTCAAATATGCTTGTAGACATGTTATCTTTATTATCCTACTGGCTGTTGTTGCCTTTATACATAAATTATTGTGTATTTGTATACGCCTCCTACTGCTTCCCTCCTTTTTTCCCGTGTACTCATATGTTTTGGATAGACTTATACTGGACTCGGACACGGTCCATCCCACCCTTACTTTGTTAGGGTTTTAGGTGTAAACACAGCCTTGTGTGGTATGTTCTGCGATTTGATGCAACGACAAAGGATGTTTTCAGTCCCAGCTGCTGTAGATATCTCCCTCCACCATTTTTGTACAGGTAGATTGGGCAGCTGGGGGAATAGCTGGGCCATTCCCAAGTGTGTTACATGTCCTAGCAGACAATTACGAGGCGCCTTTTTTTGTCTGTTTGTTGTTAAGTTAGCCTTATTCGTTATTTCATATATCCTTATACTCGATAGGATTTCCCCTTTTTTTTCGTGCTTTAGTTCGACGTACACTGCACAATGGTAGAGAGGATGGTGCTTAGGAACAGTCTTCCAAGCCCACACGAATTTTTTATTATTATGCTCTAGCCTATGTCGATATTTTTTTTACCAACTGAATTCTAATGCTGGATTCACTTGTTTTACCGTGTTTGTGTGTATGTGTCGAGACAGCATTTTGTAGAAAATTTGAATGTTTACCAACAAGGAAACATCGCTCTCCTAGGGCAGATTTCATCATACCCAATCTTTCACTGGGTACACTGGCGCGCGATTTTTTCGTAGCGTAAAATTTCCCCCCATGCCTAACTGTATTGTTGTACCTGCTTCACACCAGTGATTTGTTATTGCTCTACCTCCCTCATAAATTTTTATCTCTGGGTCTTTTTCCACATTTGAATGTGGTTGTTCTCAGAGGAAAATTTTGCTTACACGATTAGGCGTGGGGCCGGTCGGCTACTAGGTGGACCGGTGGGTTCGTTTTTGGTTTGTGCTGTCCCGCTTTGGTGTTGTGTGTGCTGTTTGACTTTGTGATGATTCGGTTTGATCTGTTGCCGGCCTTGGGCTTGTGGGAGAATTTTCAAGAAGATTTCTTCTTGTTTTCAGTGTCAGTGGTGTTGGGGTGTGTGTGTCGATGGAATTTTTTATGGAAAACGGTATTTGTTGGTGTGTGTTTTTTGAAGAAAACTGGCTTTTTGCGTGGCTGGGGGGAGAAAAACCAGATGTTCTCATGTTAAGTGAGTCGGGTGGGAAGACTATTTAACTGATTTGTTGATATGTGATCGGGGGGAGAATGAACGTGCTTTCTTATTTCCTTTGATTGTGCCCAGGGGGAAGCCATCGAAATCAGGAGTGATGTGCACGGGGTCATAGTTAAAATCTTGAGTCGATTGTGGGGGCCGGGGAATGGAACTTAGACTGATGGGTGGTGGTAGGTATGCACCGCCGCACGAAAGAATACACAATATGTGCCGTGGGGGGGACAGAAAAACTCCAAAGTTGAGCTTTGGGGGTATGGCCTAGTAAAATGAAGTGAGTGTTTTTCTGTGGGTTAGTGCCACAAAACAGCGTGAGGGGTGTGATGTAATGAACCCTGACTCTGGGTAGTGGAATCAGAAACAGTGTGGACCGTTTGTGAGTGGGGGGATAGCGGCGGAAAGGTAGTGGCGTATTGGGGGGAGATTAAGACCTACGGGAAACAATTTTGATGTGAGTGGGTAGATAGAACTCCCTAATTGTGGGCGTGGTGTGCTCGGACCCGTTTTTTTTTTTTGGCTTGACCCACATGATGTGGGCCTGGGGGGCTTGTTGAAGTAGACAACAGTTGTGATGGGGGCCCCCCCCCCCGGAGCCAAAACATTGTTACGTCGATTGTGTGCGTGCTCCTTGGCGCGTGTTTAACACGAGTGATTGGGGTGATCGGAATGAACTGGGCCCTTCTGTTTTGTTTTTTTTATTTCTCTTTTTTTTGTTCTGATGTGCCCGTTTTTTTTTTTTTTTTTGCATGGTTGATGGCGGGCGGAGATTGAAAAGAGATGTGCCGTTTTTGTTTTTGGGGTGTGGTGCCGCCGCTTCGACAACTTTAGCTGCGTATTGTTTTGGTGGCGGGAGGATTGTGTGATGCATTTTTCGGTTGATCAGTGCGAAAGCATTAACATTTGTTCGTCGAGTTGGTTGTTGGTGAGAAGCACATGAGTTGATTTTGTTTTGGGCGAGTTACAAACTGATGGTGAGTTGGGTTTTGGGAGAAAATCGCGACGTCGATGGTTGGGGGCCGTAACGAACACTTTGATTTGCCTGATTCGCGGGTGGTTGTGTGTGCCGCATGTTGAACGGCGGACTTAGTGAGATCGGGGGTGGGGGGTTCATTTTTTTGTGTGTAGGACGAACATTTTCGGAGTGGGCTGGCGTTATGTTCGTTAGATTAACACGGACTTCCCTCCCTTGCTCTTCCTCCCCCCGTTGTGGTGAGTCTGAGTGGGTTGATGTCCAGAAAAGTGGAGTTACCTCCCCCCCATGCATTGTGTTTTTTCGCTGGTGGTTTTGTTCGGGGAGGAACCTGAGTGGGCGTGGATGGATGGGAAAATTCTTAGATTTTTGTGACCGTAGTTTTTTTGGGTGTTGATAGAAACCCGCATGAAAAAAAGTGAGTGATGGGTGGTTTGAGTTAGTATGCGGAGTAGGTGACTAGGAGTGATGGCCCGGTCTTCGAAGTAGAATATTGGGATTGTGGTACGGTTGTGACGTGAGGGGGGTGGGAGAGAAACAGAATAGGGTGATAGTTTTTGGTGAGTTCCGGGCCGCTCCGTTGGTAGATATTAGAAACACGGCATTCTTCCTTTTCCTTTATTTTTCCTCGCTACTTGTTGTCGTTTGTTCCCAATCTTCTTCGTTGTTTGTCAGTGAGTGGAGGCGATTGAATTTAGTAATTCTGCCGAGAATACACTGATGGGGGTATTTTCCCCTTTTTGGTGGGTGGTTGGGAAACGAGATTTTGTGCAATGATGTGGGTGGGGGTGAGAATTACGTGTAGGTGAGTGCCGGGAGCATGTGTAATGACACCAGAGGGGAGTGAGTGGGGCGGGGATAAACACCGGCAGAGTTCCTTTTTTGCTTTTTCCTTTTTTGCTTTCTGTGTTTTTTTTCCTTTTTAGTCTTGGTGAGCCAGTCGTCGCCACGCGGTTGCGCGTGCCGCAAATGTGATTTTTTTTTTTTGCTTATGGTTGTAGGATGCTTGGGATTGGGAAAACAGAGTGAGTGAGGTGCTGGGGGGAGGAAACAGTGGTGACTGTAGGGAGGGTTGTTTGGGAGGAAATGGATTTTGTGAGTTGGGGTTGGGAGTGGTCAGGAATACGGACCTTTTTTTTTCCTGTATGCTGATTGGGTGGGGGGGAGTTTGTAAAACGGTTTTTTTTTTTTTTTTTTCTTTTTCCCCCCCCTACGTCTGATGCACTGGGAGTTGGGAGGGTTTTTATGTGGGGTTTTGGAAAGGTGTTTTCCCTCTTTTTTTTTTGTTTCTTTTTTTTGTTCTTTTTCCCTTGTTATTTATGTCGACGGGTTTTGGCTTTTTTCCCCGTTCGTTTTTTTGGAGCCGATTGTAGGAATTGGAGTAGCGAATATTTTTGTGTTCCAGGGAAATTCGAACTAGTCAGCGCCCTCCTGATGTTTGAGTGGGGGTACAATGGGTTAGTGGTGATTTGTGGGAGGACACAGAGGGGGCGGGGTTTCTGCGAGAAACGGAGAGAACGGGGGATACGATGAGAGATGGAGGGTTCTTGGGGGAGCATCAAGGCCTTTAACCATATATGCTTTTCTCCGGAATATCTGAGCAAAGATGGACTCTTATTATTTTGGGAATGTCTGTTACTTACCAGTTATAGGTTTTTTTTACCAGAATATTATATTTACCAAGAAGTTACCCAAAATATAAAATAGAATGTTAATTCACCTCTTGTCAGCCGTCCCTCAGTGTCCCTGCCCCCCCTAATAACTTAAGATTTTTTCTATGATTTTTTTCCGGGGCCATCTTAGGATATATGACTCGGTTAAAATATGCCCCTCACCGGAGGGTTGTTTTACTTCATGTGTGGTTTCTTGGGTAAAGTTGTAAAGCCTCGTCCTTTTTTTTGTTTTTTGGAGTTCTTCTCTGCCCGTGCCACTCTTTTTCCACCATGTGCGCCCGTTTGTTGCTTCTTTACGGGGTGTGTGACAAATAAATTTCAACGTCAATTCCTGTTACTAACCGCCCCTAGTGATAATTATAACCCACCAATTATTTTAAAGCAATGCTTCCCTATCAATTGTTCGTCCAAGTTGTAGATTAATGCTTGTACTGCCTGTTTATTTTGAGCACTGTCTCGCCGTCACGGCTTCTCAATCCCATGTATAGTCTGGACATTTTTCCATAACAACTCTGTGTGTAGTTGTTGATGTACACGTGTTCAGAGCAGCTGGCTTTTAACCATTTGCTTACTAGGCAACACTGTTATTTTACTGCACTGGATTCCGTTATACATAATTTTTAGGCATTGTCAACAGTTGTTCCAACAGCATTTGTTACATTTATTTGTTTACTGTATCCGTTCACAATTTCCCATTATGGACTATAAACTATCAGAAGGTGATTTTTTTTGACACATGCCACCCGAATTATTGTGGAGCTTATCTTTTGTCTTTTGGGTTGGATCGTACCTGTTTTGTGGTTTTTGGCTGGAGGTTTTTGTTGTGATGTTCATGCCAAAGGCAATTAATAATTAAGATTGACTATTCATTGGGGAGGATTTTCAACTTCCTGCTTTTTACCAAACGTGTTTTTTATGTACGAGGTAGCGTTCTTACATGCTGGGAATAGTAGATCCGCGTTGTGCTGTTTGTTTGTATTTATACCTTTTCATAGGGTTTCTTTTTATTAAGTATTATGTAGTTGGTGTTGTGTTTTCTACTGAGTATATTTAAATCTTTTAGATATTGGTTGTGTGCTACTGGTTTTTGCCTTTCTATTTGTACTATAGGCCTATACTGTTCCAAGTGTAAATAGTTAAAGAAATGGATTGGTTATTCTTTGTTATCATTGTCCTTGAGATTCGTAGGTATATATTTTAATTTTTTTACTGTATGTTTGGTTCCCCTATGTGTTTGTAACCTTTTATATATTGTGTATTGACCGATTCATTGAACCCTAAACATCTATCTTGCGTTTATCTTAGACTAATTTCTTTTATTATCCATATTTTATCGTCCCAAAGAGCCCCCAATCGTTATCTTAGTTTTAGGCGGTCAACTGGGAGAGTCAAGATTATACCCATCCCAAAACACGATTTAAACCCATAGGCGTGTATGTTGTAGAACATAAATTACCAGCCACAGACATTGGTACTATTTGTATATGCGACCTTATACCCAGCGTTTTCATATGCCCTTGACGATTGTATAGCAAGCTTGTATTCCACTTGTTGGTCCCTTTGCCGATTACAATTAACTGAGGAATCTGGATTTCGTCCTTACAGCTTGGCTTATCTTTCCAACAAGGTTTATTAAAATAGCATAGTCTCGTTAGCAAACATGATCACCATTTGCATGCGAAGAGACAGATAGAACCACAACTAGCGTTTTGAAATCAATGTTATTGTACCATATTATTAGTTCCATGAAAATCTTAAAATGTATTCTATTTACTAATCCTCTGATTTGTGTTGGGGCTTGTTGAGCTCATGTGTGTCATTTGTCGGTGATCTCTTGTTCTAGTTGTCACGTGGCTTCCACCACATTGCTTCCCAGCACCACCAGATGCCATTTTAGAAATGGCGCACCTGATTATAGGATCTATTATCGAATTTTGTCAGTCTTTTTCGTGGTTTGAGCTCTGGCCCGCTGTCAGTGTATTATGGTTCTCCATGGGACTTTTATAATAGAGTACTTGATATATTTTATTTTGTAACATGTTAATTTTGCTTTTTATTTTTTTGTTTGTGACCGCCTCAAGTGTTGTCTCCCGTTGTCATTTATTCTCTTTCTTTTTGACTCCTTTGTTTCTTCAATCGTGTCAATTGAGTGTTTTTTTTTACCAGCATGTGGCGCAGTTTTTCTACATGACTTTGAGTTGGATTTCTATGTGTTGTCGTACCAGAAGTTCCAAAAGACTTGGGAGATTTGTTGTACCGGCCGTTGCCGTCCGTCCCGCCACTTCGGATTGTGCTCCGTAGGAGTGTCAACCGTGAGTGCTGTTTTTTTTTCCGCTCGGTAAACGCTGTGTTTCAGTTGGGTTGTTTGGCATGCCGCCCATGCTGTCTGGCGCCCGTCAAGGCGCTTCCTCTCTCCGAGGTGGAGATTCTGTGTGTGTCCTCGGGCATTTTGATTTTTTTTTTTTTTTTTTGTTATTGTTTGGTTCGGTGTGATTTTTTCACGGCCTGGCATTGGCGTGGCCGGTTTGCGGGTGGACACGGCGGACCAACGGATGCAGGAGGGCAGTTTTTTTACGACTGCGATCGCGACCCGGGCCCTGCCTCACTATTCCCTCGGCCTCTTTTCTTGCACTTACGTCTGCGCGCCCCCTTGCCTGGTTTGTGACGGCACCCTCCGGTTGAGCGCCAGGTTGTCCACTGTGCTTTGCGGCCGAGAACGGAATATTTGCTCGTAATATGAAAGACCTCCTTTTGGATCGCCAGCGTATTACGTCGTTGTAGCAGACGCTATACCTGCTAATTTGCACACCAGCCACTTCAGTATTGGTAATGAGTTAAACGCCTGATATGGCAACATCCAGTTTATCCTATCGTATAGCAGCTCTGTATTAGGTATTAGCTTTAGGTTTGTATGTAGTTTTTAGGGAATATCTGTATTTGCTCTCCTTGTTATAACACGTTAGGTATATAATGCTTGTTGCTGCATTGTTAAAACATCGTTAGATTGTTATTGGATTTCTGTGTATTTGTTTATTCCGTTACGATGTGATAGTCCTCCTGCAACCACCTTGGCCATATCACAAGTGTGTATTACTTCCTACACTCCTGCAATGCCGCCGAAGCTGAATTCCAACCCCCTCCCCAATAATCTTTATATCATCTCACTTCAGACTCAGAAACTACGTATATGGGTTCCCCCGGTTATAGATATAGTTTTTAGATATACTACCTTGTTTTACATATTATTTATTTGTATATTTATAATTTAGCTATTGATGAGCGCAAGCTTCGATTTATGACCCTCCTGTTACGTAGGTCTTTTTATTGCCAGCCCATTTAGTTAGCGCAAGACGTCGGTAGCGTTTGATACTTGCAAGCATGTCTACGAGGTGTATTCCCTTTTTCCAGACACCTTCCCGTGCGATCCCGTGTTTCTCGCTTTCCCCCTGGTCCCATTCCTTGTTTTTTTTTTCGCTGGACTCATGCTCTTCCTGAGCGTCCCAACCATGTGCTGACCTCCGCGAACTTGGTGCTAGTTCCCTTTTCAGCGTGACGGGCTATACTTGCGACTCCTTGTTCTGATTTGTTACTTGTCATTCGCTTTTTGTACGTACAGATTTTGTTTTCTTCATCGGAACAGCTACGGTGCGTGCAGGCTGAATCACACGAGATGCCTTTTCGGGGCATTTCCATTTAAGTTTCTTTTAGTTTTTTTGTGTTCTATGCATATGTATGGTTTGTCCTAAAACGTAAGGTGCAATATAGTTAGTTGCCTAAAACTTCTATATATTACATTATCTGTAAGCATGCAAGATTGATGACTGTAAGTGTTGTCATCTTGCACTGAGCCTCGGGATTTCCCTGCCTCGCTCGACCGACCTTTTTTTTCTTTTTGGTATTTCTCCACTTTTGTAGAGTGATCTTTTTCCTTAATTTTTCAACTTTTAAGAGTGTTATACCTCATCTGCTGTATGTACTTCATTGGGGACATTCGTGAGTCCCCCAATCTTTTTTTTTGTGATTCCTTGAGGTTGTGTTCTTCCTGTTAGACATTACTACCCTTTGGACTATCTGACTTTCCTTTATCTTTCGCTCACAATTCCCTCAGTTTATTTGGCTGATTTTGTTGCGCTCCTCCTCATGAAACGCTGCCCTTTTTTGTTACAATCAACCGAATTGAGAGTGAGGTCTGTGCTTCCGTTTTTTTCGCCGGGTCTCTCTCTCTCTCTCTCTCTCTCTCACACACTCTCTCGATCTGGATATCTTATTTACCCTGTATATCTTAACTGCCCTATACTACACCGACAATTTATACTGCTTTCTTCCAGATCTGACTCAAGCTTCACACGGAAGACATCGGAATCCCCCCTAACCCAGAAGACAGGTAGGGAACACCTCCCCTCCAATGTATAACATTGCGGGAATGCGGGTACCTGGACATTGAGGGACTGCGGATCAGGTAAGATCCCAGGCGGGATTGCTGCTTTAGATATTGTGAAGTGGGGATGTCCAGACACTGGTTAAGGGGTTCAGGAAACTAGTCACTCACATCTAGCTTTTATTTCTAGATCCAACATTTACACACACACACACACACACACACACACACACACACACACACACACACACACA
>WSYH01009907.1:0-24611 GCA_036426205.1 Ascaphus truei | reverse complement strand
ATAATAGTGGGTTGATTGTAATTTTGACACATTTTCATTAATATACGGCACACCACAGGGTAATTATATATATATATATATATATATATATATATAAAGCACTGTGTGTGTGTTGTGGTGTGTGTGTGTTTGTGGTGTGTGTGTGTTTAATATATTATAATATATATATAGTTATATATATATATATATATATTTAATATATATACAGTGTTCGACAAACCTATACATTGCTCGTCCCGGTCGAGTGATTTAACCCCCGGGCGAGTAATATTGGCCCAAGCAGCACACGTTGGTACTGAGGTGGCGAGTAGATTTTTGTGTGTGGCGAGTAGATTTTTTGGTGATTGTCAACCACGTATATATCATATATAATAATATCTATATATATATATCTATATATATATAATATATATATACTATATATATATATATATAATATAAACACCAAAAAGACAGAAGTCCACATGAAAAGCACTCAGATCACGAAAATATAATTTAAAAGCACATCATCCTCTCGCCCTCCTTTCTATTCAGAGGAGGGCCGCAGAGACAAAAACAACACGAGGCGGGGAGCACAAGAAAACTTCGCGACAGAGATCAATCTGGACACACGGACCCAAAAGAAATGACATCCCTGAAACCAAGGATAGTTTAACCATGTACCTTATCCGACATTGCATCTCACCCATTCAATTGCAGTGTATCTGGAACGGGGAATTATCTTTTTCAACCCACCTCCTGTGATAAGTTCGAGTGGATAAGACCGACCTTCACTTTTTGCGGAGGAACTCCTATTATTTAAACTATTCAAAAACTACAGTATGAAGTATCTCAACACAAAGTCTCACATTATCCATGAACGGAATTTTAATTTCGACATCCCTGATGAGGAAGGTGCTGAACCAGCCATCAATGAAGTGGGCAGTTGCCCAAACCATATTAGGCCAAAATCTGTCTTTCTGTCCACCAATACAGACATCCCTCTCACATTGAGGTATTTCTGAGCTCGTTAGTCAGGATATCTCTAAACTTACCTGATAAGAATCGTAAGACCAACCTTAATACATCTGAATGGTTGGCAATTGAAATGTCTACAACAGATGAAAACCATTGTGATAAAGCCCTCCGATAGGGGTGGCAATATCTTCTTATGGCCCAAGAGTCTTTATGACGCAGAGGTCTTTAACCAACTCCGGGACCACATGTTACAAGATCTTCAAGGCCGGACCCTTTTGAATTCGACAGCTATTCTTGATAAGATTCTTCTGGAAGCCTTTTCACTGGAATCCTGACGAAGCGTAATTTGAAGGTCTGTATTTCGAAACTTTCAGTGGTTCCGACACTGTATTACTTCCTAGATCCATAAAACTCTTCCCACCGCCCGGACATCCTATGTTTCTGGCATACGGCGGGCTGTCTGAGCCATCTGCCTTTACCTTGACTGCTTTTACGCACTTCTGTAGAAGCCTCTCATCATACATCTGTGATCAATGGACGTTGTCACGGCTGGACAGGTGACGGTTGGCAGGGCAGACTATCCTGGTGACGTGTGATGTAGAAAGTCTTATACATGTTTCAACACCAGGATGGGTTCACGCCACCAGGTCTTTCCTGTCAATGCAGAATCTGAGTTCAGCACTGTCACACGCTCATGCAGCTCTTATCATTTATACTCACACACAATTATTTTGTTTCAAGATCTTTTTATTTGCAAGTCAGGGGTACCGGCGATGGGCGCAACCTGTGCAACCCCCTGCCTATGCGAACCGTTTCCTGGGTGGTGGGAACGGGAAGTGGTGTGTCACGGATGACAATCTGTTCCTCCACTCAACCATGTCCTGCTGTGGTTGAGATATATCGATGACATCTTCATTCTCTGGCAGGGTTCTGCCGCAGAGTTGGAGGGTTCGTCGATCTTTCTCAACAACAGCGGCTATAACATTAAACTCACCACACATTGTATCTGCCGAGCCCGTGGACTTTCTAGATTCTCCGAATCAGTATTGATTTAGAAGGGCGGATTGTACAGATATACATAGGAAGACACATCTACTAAAATTCTGTACTCAATGCATCCAGCTTGCATCCGGCCAATCAAATAATGGTATCCCGGGCGGCGAATTTCTGCGGGTGAAGCGTAATTGCCGACTGATGAAATATTCAGAGGATGAGCCAAAGAACTGCAGAAACGCTTTAGGGACCGTGGGTATAGCCGACCCCACTTAACCGGGGTTTCCAGACCAGCTTTACAAAGAGATAGGAATTCGCTGTTTGGTACCTAAGGTTGCGGGGACTAGATCTCCACGATGTCGCTTCATTGGGATGTACAACTGTCAATGGTGAATCTGAGAAAGATCATTAACAAGCACTGGGATGTACGTATTATCAGATGGTGACTTACGTTCTGTCTTGGCAGCTCTGTAGTTTAACAAGCAGGAGATCCCCAATTTAAAGAGAAATTGGTCAGAAGCCACTATACCCCTATCCCTTCTGGCTCTTTCCTTAACTACAAACCAAAATGGCTTTTTCAAGTGTGGCATGTGTTCGGCTTGCAACCACTGTCCCAAACATCTACTTCAGGGACAGGTGCGGGGACAAAGAATTTGATATCCGTTTCTTCCTGAACTGTAAATCAAAAGGGTGTTGTATACTCTGAGCTGTCCATGCCAACTCATATATTGTAGGTTTGACAACAAGGGAAGTGCGGTTCCGTATCTAGAACACGTACGGAACATCAAAATGCATCCGTGATGTTCTGGGCTGGCGTGCAAAAGATCACCAGCGTTGCACGACATTTATGTCAGTGCATAACTCTGATCCCTCGTCTACAGCATTTGCTTAACTTACTCAGCATTACACCAGGGGACAAATGACTCTATATGGGTATTGCTAGGTTTCTTAGGTCTCCTCTGTATTATACCTTACTGCATGTTTTCCCTGTACTGGACCTTAGAACTCTAAATTGAGGCTTGGAGCATCTGAACACTTTCTGTGTTGGCACTTTTTTTATTTTTACATCTGTAAATTGTTACATATATTCTCTTTCATAATTGCCGTTCATGCATTTCTTTTAATGGGTTTGGTATACCTGTGCTGTTTTTTTCATGTTTCCTTTTAATCCTTCCTATTTGTGAATTTGACTTTCTTTTCATAGATTGGTGTCTTGTGGTACTGGTGCAGTTTAAATGAATGCACATAAGACCTGTGTTGTTTCTCATAACTAACACTTTGCTTTCATTCGAACAAGCAAGAGCCCTATAACAAGGATACTGATTAGCTTGCCGGCAACTGAAACGAGCCTTGGCGCTCCTGCACTGCTCCCGGAGTAACCCGACACCATGATTTAATCTGTCCAATGAAGAGGACTGCGTGACCGTGACATCACCTCATGCGCGGCGCTTTAAATTCTAAACGCTAACAGCAATCACACCCTGGAAGAAGCCCGTGTGGTTGAAACAGCAGTGTCGGAGTTTCCAGACGTGGGGACACAGTCGTTTGGTGATTTTAGCCTCTCTCTCCACTCTCAGTAGCTATCTTGCTCATCCAGCTCGGCGATGGTGGTTTGCTGCTTTAACCTCTTCGTGGCCAGATCATGGAGGACTGATTAATACCAGCAAACGGAGCCACATGACACGCATGGTGATATTTTCCCTAACCCATGACTGTCTCCTCTCTATCTAGGGTTTTCCCTTATGTCAGTTTTTCCACATACGTGTGGTGATGTCTCCTTACCTAGCCTCTCCAGTTCATTCATTTGAACTATCTGTTCATGTAGACATTTTTTGCACATTAGTAGATTATTTAATCAGTATCAGTGCGATTCTGCTATATGAGTGTGTTGATGTTTTCTCATATCCTGGGTGTGAGAAGTTAATTAGTTATGCTTAATTAGAGGGCGAGCACATGTTGCCATATTTATAGTGCTTTGATTACCCTCTGGGTGCCTATGTCTGCCCTCACTTGAGCATCTATTGTTTGATCAATCATACTTGCTTTGTACAACTTTGTATTTATATGTGACATTTCTGATTCTCATGCATGGCCTGTATATCAAGTTTCTTATATGTATATTAAATTCATGATTTTCTACCTTGTTGCCCCTTTTAGGATTCAATTTAGGACCGGTCCGTGTCTCATACTACCCAGTGGATCCTCTGATTCCTTGTGTGTGTATAGATCATCCTCCTCTGCCCCCCCCCCTTTTTTTTGCCATCTGGCATACTGTTTGGTGTTTTTTTGGTATAATAGCAATTTTGGTGGGATTTGAGTTGACTGTGTTTTCCCCACTTTGGTTTTTGTCTGAATGTGTATTTTTTTTAGATGTTGTTATTTTAGTATGTGCATGTGTTTTTCTGTCCATGATTAATAAACCCTTTGCATTTAAATTACTATTTTCGTGATCTGAGTGCTTTCATTGGGATTTCTGTCTTTTTTGTGTGTTTATATAATTTTTCCAGTAGCATCGCCATCTCCTTATTTTGGCGTATTTTTGCTTTTGATCAGTAGTGACTCTCTGATTTTTTTTTGATGCGAGTTATACCTTGTTTCATTATATTAATATATATATTATATCTATATATATATATATATATACCGTGTTTGACAATGCTATACATTTACACGCCCCGGGGCGAGGGATTTACCCCGGGCGGGGTAAATATTGGCCCAGCAGAAAACTGCTTGTTTTTTTAATTTCCCGCCTCCGCTGAATAAATAAAAAATAAAAAACTCCTCCTACCTGATTGCTGATTGGCGCGCGCCCCGGTTTTGTGGGCCACGGCCAGGCTCTATATAGAGCCAGCCCAAACGATGCGGCCATTCTTTCTGGCCGGAGATCTATTGGAGAGTAAGTACTCTCCAATCTCTGCATGCCTGCGGCCCCTCTGGTCTTCCTGCCTCCTGCAGGGAGTCTGCCCCGCTCGACAACCAGCCTCATGCCCTCGAGGGAGCAGCAGGGCGGCCACGGCGGGGCTGACTGTCCCCTGGGGCCGCCCGCTGGGGGACACTCGCAACATGCTGCCACCCCCGCACGTACGTGGTCTACTGACCGCGCTGGGGGTGGGGGGGGGAACTGTCGGCATGCCCCCCCCTCCCGAGGAGATGGTCGCGGGGGTGGGGGAGGAGCGTGGCGGTGGTGGTGGGGCTGGTCCACGGGCCTCTTCCCTCCCCCCTCTCCTGTGTGTGTGGTGTCTGTGTTGTTGGTGTATGGGAGAATGTGTAACACCACCAGAGTAACGTTGTGTCAGTCCCTCCCCACCCCATCAGTGTCAGTCCCCTCCTCATAGTTTTGAAACGAGTCAAGTCAGTCATACCCCCCCCACCACCCCCGCACTTGCATCACCCCCCCAACCCCAGTCAGTGTCAGTCACCCCCCCACCCCAGTCAGTGTCAGTCACCCCCCACCCCAGCTCAGTGTCAGTCACACCCCCCCCCACCCCAGTCAGTGTCAGTCACCCCCCCACCCCCAGTCAGTGTCAGTCACCCCCCACCCCCAGTCATGTCTCACCCCCCCCCAGTCAGTGGTCGTCACCCCCCCCGCAGTGTCAGTACCCCCCACCCATCAGTGTCAGTCACCCCCCACCCCCAGTCAGTGTCAGTCACCCTGCCCCACTTCAGTGTCATTAGCCCTGCCCAGTTCATGTCCGTCACCCTGCCCCAGTCAGTGTCAGTCACCCATTGCCCCAGTCAGTGTCAGTCACCCCTGCCCCAGTCAGTGTCAGTCACCACGCCCCAGTCAGTGTCAGTCACCCTGAGCCCCCGGTCAGTCAGTGTCACCCCTGCCCCGTGTCATCAACCCTGCCCGGTCCGGTCAGTCACCCCTGACCCGGTCAGTGTCAGCTCCCCCCTTGCCGCCCCGGTCAGTGTCAGTCACCCCACCCCCGTCAGTGTCAGTCAACCCCCCACACCCTCAGTGTCAGTCACCACCCCACCCCCGTCGTGCAGTTACCCTGCCCCAGTCGTGCAGTCACCCCTGCCCCACAGGTCAGTGGTCAGTTCCCACCCCGCCCCAGTCAGTGTCAGCATACCCCCCCTAGCCCAGTCAGTGTCAGTCACCCCTGCCCCAGTCCAGTCTGTCAGTCACACAGAGCGCCCCCTGTCCCCAGCCAGTGTCAGTCACCCCTGCCCCAGCCAGTGTTCAGTCACCCCTGCCCCAGCAGTGTCAGTCACACCCCTGCCCCAGGTCAGTGCTCAGTACACCCTGCCCCAGTCAGTGTCAGTACACAAAACCCGTGCCCCAGTCAATAGCGTGCTAAACGCCAATTTTATTTACCACCTACTGTATTCCCTAAAGCCAGATGCGCCAGTGGTCAAGTAGTATAACTGGCTTTTCCCACAGCAATGTGTCGCAATATTTTTTAAAATGCTGTTTGCAAATGGTCAGACAAATAATAACTATAGCCGTTACTTATTCACTGTTTTCAACTAAAACTCTGAGACTGTCAATAAAAGGGTGTTGGCTAAAAAATATACCTACATCAGCGGTCTCCAACCTTATGCCCTAAGAACAGGGGAAAAAAAATTAAATACATTTGGAGGACCAGTTAATACTAGGGCTAACATTTTAAACACGTCTACACATTACACAAAACAAACTCTCTCACACTTTTTTTTGGCTTCGTGAAGTAAGAAAACAAGGAAGGCCTCACTGAGTATAATAGAGGTACAGAAAATGGAAGAATCAGTGGAGTTGGTTCATCGTTAACAAGAGATGGACGAAACGTAGTTGGATGTATGAAAGCTCATCGAAAGAGCAGCCAGAACATTCTTTGACAAAGATCAAGCTGTAAATTATCAAGTTATATATGCATCTCAGTCACACAGACAATGAAGTGGGCGAACATCTCCACCACGATATCAACCAACATTAAAGGACATTGTCACTTAGAGATCATCATGGGAGAGTTTCACATATAAAGGTTGGTGCCTCTGCAGAAAGACCAAGTTTCGTTGCAAGTATGGTTAGAGCACAGGATGAACTGGAGACAGATTGTCAGAATGTGAAAACTTCTCTACATCGTGATTTCATTCGTCAAGAAGAATCAAAATAGAAATGGACATGAGTGGACCCAATGAAATTAATAATGACATTAACTACTGTAATTCCTAGCTAAAAACGAAATCGTGATGAGAAAGACACAGAGTCTTAACCGTTTGGACACAAGAAGTTCACCGGTTGGTTGTTGGCCAATCTTAATGCAAAGATGGAAAGAAGAAAACAAATTAAAAATATATAAAAAATCAACTCTTGAAGAACGACGATAATTTCAACTCCAGCTGAAAAATCGCTTATGCTTCGAAATGCATGAGGACACTAACAATATGAAAATTAGTGTTGAATGAACAGGAAAATAGGGGGGGGGGGAAGCACTAGCAAAAAAAAATAACGGATAGAAATTGTTAGATGAGAGACAAAGCAGCTACTACGGAAATGAAAAAAAAGGAGATATCCAAAGACGCCAAGAATTGTATGTGCATAGCTAGGCAAGATGATCTGATAGTGTATTAGAAAATGTAGTGAAATGGTGAAGACTATGAAGATAATAAAAGCCTAAAGAACATAAAACAGTGAATTATGATAGGGGATATGATTTAGCTCAGGATTGGTGCAGCAAAAACCACCAATTACATTGGCGGCGCTTTAGCCATCGTGCGGCTTAGCGGCGCAATTACTGATAACCGCGGGCAGATGCGTATATATATTTTTTTGTCCGAAGTGTATGCGGTATTTTAGCGCTCGTAATGTATTAGCATTTTATTATCGCTGTGTGCAATACTGCAATACCATCTAAAACACGGGGGCGTTTCGCGGGGTGTTGTCTTCAAAGTCTATAATTAGAAGTTCAACCTACGTCAGTACCACAGTCTGCCGGCGCGCGCAGTAATTGTAAATTTGCATATTTATACATGTAATTTGCAGTGCTGTACTGTATGTCCTCCTTTGAAAAATTGTGTTTGAACACGCCATAGGCAGGTCCAGTACTGTAACATATCACATTTCGGCAATATCAGCGCTCTCCCCTCACTCGCCCCCGCACACACAGCTAATTTACTGCACTGCAGTATTTCAACTTCTATTATCTTATTCCCAGTGCAGTACACCCTATCCCACACCATCCTTTGAATGTGTGTCTTCTGGTTCAACCATTCCTCGTTGATAGCTGATGATTACTGCGCGTGCGCCTGTAAATTCCCCCTGCTTGCTTGCGAGTTCAAGAGTGAGTGACCAAAAAATATATATTTTGTTTTCTCCTCATTTTTTATTTTTGTTTTCTCCACAAACCTGCCTAGACTAACTGAATACGATTATTTAATCTGTCTGTGGTTTTGACTGCGTACCCTGTGCGTTTGACTGCACATGGTTGATTGTTGTGCTTTTATGTATGTATTTGGGGTGTAGGGATCAAATTATTATGATGACCTGCCTTTGAAATTATGTCATTTCTTAGACTGCAGTATATCTACCTCTGCAGCTGTACCCGTGGCCCCCTCCCCCACGCACACACAAGGCTCGCTCAAGGATTTTAAATATCTTATCGACAGACACCCTCCACCAAAGTCATTCATTTCTGAACTTGCCATGTGTTTTTAATCCGTCCCTAGACGGAGAAACACCTCACTGCGCCTGCGGGTAATCCTCTTAGGGATGGGAGCTAGTTGAGGATTACTGCGCATCGCCTGTAAATTCACCACTGCTTGCTTGCGATTCAGAGTGGAGGACCAAAAAAATTATATATATTTTTTTCCTTCGTCTCGTTTTTATTTGTTTACTCACAACTTGCCTAGACCAACTTGATAGTTATGATATTCAATATGTGCTGTGGCTTTGACTGCGACCCTGTCGTTTTGACTGCACATGGTTGATTTGGTGCTTTTATGTACTGTATTTGGGGGTGTAGGGATCAAATTATTATGATGACCTGCCTTGTGAATTATGTCATTTCTTAGAACTGCAGTAATACTAATCCTTCCTGCAGCTGTAACCTGTGCACCCTCCCCCACGCACACACAGAAGTGCCGCTCAAGGATTTAAACTCTTATCGACAGACCTCTACAGAGTCATTCAGTTTCTGAAGCTGCCATTGTTTTTTTATCCGTCCCTAGCGAGCATCACCTCACTGCGCCTGCGGTAATCTCTTTGGGATGGGAGCTAGTTGAGATGATTAGTGCGCATAACTCACCCATCTCCCCCCCCAACCCTTGAGGCTTGTTTACGGAACGCTTTTGAAAATCCTTCTGAATTTGATATGTAAATCTGATTTGCACAGCGCTGTGAGAATTGAGAGTTAAAATAACCATTATCTGATTTATTTGTTGATGCAGTAAATTACCATTTTTGTCATTCTTTCTTTTCTTGTGTTGTAGGTGTGGGGGGGGGGTGGGGTGGTTGTTGTCAATGATTTATCATGAATATATAATCTAATTTTTTTATTTTATCAGAAACAAAAAAAACCAAATATAAAATAATCATGAATAATACAAAATGCAGTCTTTATATAGTTTCTTCTGTCAGACGTAAATTGAGGGCCGGTGGATAATCATGAAAATTCACATTGATAATAATATTAATTAATAATTATGAATAATATATATATATATCTATATATAGTATATAATTTTTTCGTCTTTATCTTCTCCTCATTCTGTGTACAGTACGAGTTAATTGAGAGAGGAGAGGTTTGTGGTACATCATGACTGCAGTTTAGATACTGTACACTTAAACGTACAAACAGTTCACAAGACTTTACACGATACCCCCCCTCTCATAACCAGGCCATCCTTTTTTTCTGAAAAGACAAGAAAACAAAAAATTAATTGCAGTTATGTGCATAGCTGTATTATGCCATGTTGTGCTGTGTAGCTCGGTCAAACTACTCTATACTGGAACTACTGTATACCGTACTACGTTAAATACTTTGTAACCCGATGGCTGGTGGCTGCTCTCTCTGGAAAAGAAAAAATTGAGCAGTTAGGTGACATTACTGTATTATGGCATTGTGTACTGTGGCTACTCTCCATATGGACTACAGTATGCAGTTAGTTCTGTCAAACTAGTCTATACTGAACTACTGTATACTACTACTACTAGGAAAGAAAAAATCTGTGCCATACTTACCTGTATCCATACGTATCTACAATAAGTACTACAGTACAGTACTACTGCTAGCGGCATCTTTCATTCTAACATTTGCCCGTTATTTCCGGGGCTTAGTTCGGTCTGGGCGCCGAACTTGGCTGCCGCCACAGCCTCATCTCTGCCCTGCCTCATGACCTTCCCTCGCGCGCATCTTCCTCTCCCCCCCGACGCCTGGCTGCTCCTGCTCTGCCCCTCTGCCCCTGCGCTCTCCGTAACCCCGCTACCCCGCTTCAACTTCAGGGATGTCGGGGAGCCGGGGAAGCGGGCGCGCCACGTGACACCAGCGCCACAGTGACACGCGGACAGCCGCGTCACCGCGCATTGTACGCGCACTTCGGTGGTGGCCGCATTAGAGTCAGCTCGGCCGCCACTGTTACCATATACACTTCCTGATGCTTGCCCATACCGCGTGTATCACAATGGGCAACACAGTCGCAAATATGTCATATATTTATTGCATCGGTCCACAGTGCAGTACATCGTTCCAAAAACTCATTATGCCTGTGCCAACATCCTTTTGGAGGGTTTCACGACTTTTCGAATATGGTCCTTCGCTGATGCCGACATTCGATAGGATTGAAGTCTGGCGATTGTCATTGGAGGGGGGAAAAAAAAGACAATTAGTTTAAGAGATACAGTACACAGTAAAAACAGTGAGAAAAAAATGAGACACGGTTACCGCACTTACTCCGACTGCCGCTCTTCACCCAGTTGATACCGCGCTCAAGGTATGCGCTGTTGACGCGGTGTTGCTTCGGATTGTTGTCTGTAAGAAACTGAGGACCATCCGGGAACTCACGTGTGATGTATCCACAATCTATTTGTCTGGAAGAAAGCTTATTCATGATTCCTATAACAAGAAAAAAAAGTGCTCAAAAAACTGCACACTAGTACAGTACAGTGCGTAAGGCAAAAGCGTGTGTCATACATTTTACGTACCTTCAAAGATGACCATGCATCCTGGTCCACCCTAGATATGGCACCCCACACATGCATCTTCCCCGGGTGTTTTGGACGTGGCTTCATAGATATGCGACCTTTTGTGTGGAATGCAAAGGGTGGCAAATCCTCCAGCGAAACAGTAGACTCATCCAGTGATGCAATCCTGGAAAGTTTCCCATGGTCGAGCCATGCCTGGGCTGGACAACTCTTCTTATTTTGTTAACGTCCTTATCATAGATACACTCTGTAATGACAAGGTATAAATAATTTTAGAGGTACAGTACACTTTCTTAAACAACACTTTTACGCTTGTACTGTCCAGTACTAACCTCAGACGTCCATATGTTCATCCAATCTGCGTCTCATCTTCTTGATGCTGGTTCTCGATACGTGAGATTGTGATTTTCCTGCAGAGTGTATTTGACCCTTAATGCACTCTTCTCATCATTCTCATCACTTATTTGGTCGACCAGTAGAGTTGTCTCCCTACAATGTGCATAAAAACAACAATCGGGTAAGTTACAGTGCGGTAGGCCCACAAGCACAGCACAATCATTTGCAGTAAAATAGTATACATGAGAAATAGGTCTGCACATAATTTTCTATAAATATGCAGCAATATAAACAATATATACTGTAGTTATATAAATATACGAAATAACTATAAAATAGAGAGATCTATACATGTATGTGTTCTATTAATATGCAGCAATATAAACAATTTAATATCTGTAGTTATATAAATACACCGAAATAACTATAAATTAGAGAGATCTAACAATATATTGTTCTATTAATATGCAGCAATATAAACAATATATATACTGTATATATAGTTATTAAATATATAGACTTTAACGTAGTTACCGTTGGTGTCCTCAGTGCGTTGTTGGTTTTTTCCTTGTGCATGATAGCACACGTGTGGTTGATTTGCACAACCGAGGCCAATAGCAGCTACCAGCGTTGTATATCTGCAATTCGGTTGTCCGCTTGTGTCATCTCCTTAATTTCTCCATCTGAGCTCCTTTGAAATACTTTTTTAACAGGCATTGCTGCAAGTAGAAAGAAATACAAACACAAGATGTATTTCGATGTTTTATCGATATGTATTCAATGTGCAGTGAATCCACAAAATGGATGGTGTTATTATACGTTAATGACTCACATTAGAAGTATGCCCAATTTCCAACACCGTACCATCGTCGCCATGCATAAAACGGTTATCAACACTTTGACATAGCCCACCACTCGATGATCTGTATCGCAACTTGCCCTTGTCCAGATCTGCTTATGCCAATCTCTTCCCATGGATCAACACCCATTCTAACGCAGGAGATACCCCGCCTCTGCCGTTGCCTGTCATTAGGAATATAATCGAAAGGCGGCACCGTTTCCAACACCACAGCGCCAAAGCGGACGGAGGCTAAGGCATACTAAGAAAACCTTCTGCTGACCCCACAGGCTAAGGGTTTAAAAAGTGAAGCCCTATATTGTCAAGAAGAAAATACGTGATGTCACCTCACGCAAACAATGGCAGCCACAGCATCAAACCCGCAGGACCACTTCCTCACAATACAATTCGACGAATCTTCCTTCGCCAGCCTCTCCGGACATCTATCAGCCATATCTCATCTCCATACTCGTCCACGACGCGCTCTCCGCCGCATAACGGAACCAACAGGTCCATCTTCGCCACTGCTCTTCGAGGAGACACTGCGTGTGTGCCCTGAAATCCATGGTCACTGTTCTCCATTACGCTTAGACGTACTCCTGCCGCTGCTCGCCCGAAATCCACAGCGTCACTTTATCCTCCATCCCTCTTCGACGATGTTGCCGCTTCTCCTCACCGTAATACACAGGTCACTCCTCCTCTGCTTCGGCGACGCTGCGCAGTATCTCATGAACCCATCTCATCCTCCGGAGCACCCTCACCAGAGTCCACTAGCACTCCATGCAAGAACCAGCTCTTTAGGACCGCATGCTTGAATGGGTTAGTGTGGGATATCGCGGGAACTTACTGTTGCTGGTAAAGATAGATTGCTTCTGGAGACCATACTTAATATGGATCAACGGATGCAGAAAGATGGATCGACGGAATGTGAGAAGAATAAGACTGACTAATAGTCGGGGAATACATATTGTCGGTGTTCAGTGTCCATGTTATCCCCGACATCCTGTGTTATGCGTGAGGGAGGGCATGGATTGTGATTGAATGGGACTTCGACCACCTCCACACCCAAGCACACTCACAGTCCCTACCAGAAGATTTGTGTGAATGATGCCGTTGAGGAGGAGAAACATACAATCACCCGTCAAGACCACCGCCAGGAGACAACACGGCGACCCAAGACAGGCGGAAAGCTTTCCTCCCAGACAACCTACCCTCAACTCCGCCGCCACTAGCACACCCACTCCACAGAAGAGCACCGCCTCCACAGACCCAACCTAACATACGCTGCATCGATACGGTATCGAGAAGTAAGGTATATGAGATTTCTGGTTTACGCCCCACAAGTATGCCCATGATAATTTTTAAAGCACTACGTTCCCTCCTACTGTGTGTACTGCGCGTGTGGGCCTACAAAGTGAGATACCCGAACGAAAATCGCGAAAAAAGGGGCACTTCCTTGAAAACTTAGAAGGACTATTGGGATGAACTGGTCGGCGCTATTTCAATTACAATCCTTAATGACCAAGCATTGTCGAGACTTCGCATCATGTGCATTTTGCGCCATAGCATAGGCATCGGCCCTGGAAGGACAATCTGGTGGGATATCGCATTTGCGTCGATGTTCAAAAACTGTTGTTTTATTTTTTTTTTAACTCGTTTTTTTAAAGTTTTGACTTTCTGATACTTGTAATAAAGGAGATTTTGCGGGTTTTAACTTGTATTTAATGAACTGTTTTTAATCTGCCTACACACAGGACCTGCTACAATTCCAGTCCCGCCGAGGGCTGCTGTAAAACCAGGCCCGGGTTTGCAAGGTTCACTGAAAAACGGCCTGTTGCGGGCCCGTCGAGATGGCAGTTGATTCCCACAGGCCTATGACTCTGTTCGTTACACAAATTCCTACTGTAAATGTTTTGACTTTCTGTACTTTAAATAAAGGAGATGTTCGTTTTTTAAATTTCAGCTAAAAGAATTTGTCTTATAATACAACACATGTGACTGGTAAACATCAACGACTACGTGTTAAATGTTTTTGACTTCTGTTACGGAAGAGTTTTCATATGCAGAACCATACACCTGTTGATGTTTTGAATAATGTGCTTACACTTAAATGTTTTTTAGCAGCACAGTATTTGAAATAAATGTTTTGTCGGACGTTACTCCACATAAAAGAACCATGTGATTTGTTTTAAAATTGTTCATTGTACTCCTTTTGATACTGTAAACAAAATACGCTGTTTTCTAGAGTCAGTACTGTCCAGGCATAACTGTAACTGTAACTGTAGGATGCATGCTCAGTAACTGTTACAATATTACACATATGAACGCGAATAGCATGGGTTAAAGAAATTACTTTTATTTCTGCGGGTTTTATATACCATATAAAATAAAACAGTTTGTCATACAGTACGGTCCTTGAAAACAATCGCATACTGTGCTTAGTATGCTACTAATCAATAGCCACGGCCACTACGTAGAGCTCTCGGGTACATGTTTATAAATCCTGATTCAGCACAGTGTGCACGTGTTTTGTTTACCCACAACCGCGGATGATATCCATCGCAATCCACCATTCGCTCGTTTTCCCGCATGAGTATGACAATTTTTTCTTTTTGAGGAAAAACAAAAGTACAAGTTTAACTGTAATGGTCAGTCCCCTAAAGAAGTCCCACACGATCAAGCCCCACCAATAATTTTCTCAGCTGGGGCGTCCTTTCTGTTACACATGCGCACCAACGCGCCTACGTCGATGTGGTGACATCATAACAGTATGCTTTATCAAGAAGGGTTCCCATGCGCCTCTTATCTTTGTCACCAATTGTTGCAGTTCACGTAGAAGCCGCTCAGCCATCAATGATAGTTCTCTTCAGCGAGAATCGCTTGAACTTTTGAATCGCACAGATATTTTGATCGGATTTTCAAAATCAAAAAAAACGAATAAAATTCTGCAACATTAATTCACATAGATTTCCCACATCAGCTGGCGCCGGTGCCTATCTGCCAAGTCCCTTATTCTTATCATATTCGCGTTTGACTAGTGGACAGCGGAGACTACTACGAGCCTACACCTGTAGTCACGGTATGATGCTGGAAATCGCTTAGTACATATCAGCTACGCGAAACCTTGTACCGAATCTGGCTCAGAGCACTGCAATGTATCCTGCGATGGACACTACAGCAAGGGTTTTCACTGACGGTCGGGGGGTCGGTGAATACTCCATTCTTTTGCTAGCTAAACATTTGTGTGTGGTGCTAACTCGTCCCTATTAGATTCCTGCGGAGCTTCATCTTTCTGTCATTCCTGTGGTGGTATGGGGGGGTGGGGGGTTTGGGGGGGGTTTAGGGGGTTGGGCGGGGGGGGGGGGGGCCTTAATACTGGAAGTCCAAACGCTGTCTACATGAATTCGCGAGGTCACGATGTTCCGAAGAGTTTGTGGTATAGACCGTTAGATTGAAGCTGGTTGCTGGTGCATTGCCTTTGCCAGCGCACTGACGTTGCTTTTCTTAATTGGTATTTTACAGACCTTCTTGGCCTTTTGCCGTCGGCATTTAGTCATAATACAGGAAATCACCCTGGATACCACAATACCCCCAATAAATCGGTGATCAATAACAAACAAACAGGCCTCTGCTACATACTTTTTCCTTATTGCACGTCTTCCACCATGAGATTCTTGCGAAAATTTTGTAAAAGTCTATTTTCGTTAAAAATACTGATAAAAATTTGAACAACTGTTGCCATCGCTTATCATCTGTTGCATTTAATCGCTGGTCCCATATTAAACTAAGCTTACTTCTGTCGGGTTTTGGAACACAAATCAATAGGTTTTGCACTTGTGCCCTCAGGGTCGGGACTCTTCTAGAGCCATAACCGACCAAAAACTTGGTGCTTGCTTTCGTTAATAGAAAAGCCTAAATGCATACATTATTTGTAACACCCCGTCTTCACTTCAGTCCCAAGGCCATTTACATAGACCATGTGGTATCTTTTTATAAACGAAACACCTGCCAGTCGACCACATTCCTGAGCGGATGCGCATTTACAATTCATGAATATCTAGCCATCTGGATCGGATACGTCGAAGAATTTGTGGCAACCAATAAATCTGAACCATTATCAATAAACACATCAACCGCCGCATCACCCGCGCTGTGATTCAAACATAATGCAGTCTGACATGTCGGTCAAATCGGCATGAACGTGGGCTTGAGTTGGCGTGAAGTTCGCGTGCATTCGAAAAAAATCCCGGAAAAAATGCGGTGTTGTAGGAAATTAAAAGGGACCTGCTCGCGTCGGCTGTTATGTACTATGTGTCCTTTCTAGAAAAAATAAAAAGGACAACAATGAAAAATACAACCCATTCTGAATGGGGACGGAACAACCCGTAAAGAACTTCGGATTACAACTAAATCTTGAAGCCTAGGATAAGTGAGACATTCCTTTATAGTTCTTTATCATGCTGATTGAATAAAATCGAAATTTTCCTCAGAACACCCAATGTCATAGCTTCTCCTCATAGACAAAGACCTACTAACTTTAACAGACCAATTCATCTCCAAAAATACTCACAGTTTCATCTTAAGGAGAACACAATGTCAACCAAAGGCTTTGGACAGCACACTTGAATAATGGGTTTAAGATATTTTTTATCTGATTTTGAAGAAACAGGATCAAAATCACGGTGAAGATTTGTCACCTACCAATTTGCAGTATATAGTTTTATTTTTTGCAAGTCAAGTCCAGAAACCTAAAGCAAGAATGAAATGACTTGCCCAAAGCAAGTAGCCAATGTGGCCACCACCGATGTGCAAAATGTAAATAAAGCGATCGACTGTTTACTTAGCCAACAAAGTATCATAATTGGAACCTCTTCAAATGAAATCATAAGGAGAATGAAGATGAGATGGAGTCGAATTTTGAAAGAAACATCGACACATCTTAGCAAGGAGTGAAGATTACTTCCTATTGTTCCGTTTCCTCAGTACTCATAGCAGATCAGCCATTACTTATGGGTTAACTGCTTCTGCTTTTCAGTGTGTGTACGGACACGTTAACTTCTGAAGATCTTTATCTTGATACCACTATATAATGGTTGTCGTACCTCACCCTATGTTAGTTATCTTCTGTCAAAGTGCTATTAAAAGAAGCACAAACATATTGATATACAAATATAAAGCAAACCTCCAGGGAGAGATGTTCCCTGCATAAAGGACTATAAGAACCAAATAACGGTAAGTAAATGTCCTCCGTGTCCGTTTCTTCTACATCCCTCTATTGGCAGCCATCTAATCAGGTAGGTAATCCCAAGTAATTTTCCAGACTGGTTGGAGGTAGTCGTTATTTCACAGTGTGGAAAACTGCCTTGAAGTACCCTCCTTCCAATTTTGCTGGTCCTTTCCGATACTGAACCCTCCCGTCCATAATATCTCGGCATGTATTGTCTTTATTATTTAGAACAAGCACCATTAATGTACATGAGCGTCTCTCACAGTAGTAAGTACACGTGACAAGCATATAAATAACCAATAATACAAATACCAGTCATTGGAATAAGTGCTTCAGACATACAAAGTAACGATTTCGGAAGGGGAGTCCCTGCCTCCGAAGGCTCCATCTAATTGGTAGGTATGCAAGAACGTACAGAGACAGTAGGAGAGCATTCGCATAAGTGGGCGTCCTTCAGGGGGCCAAGCTTTTGTATCATGTGTATAGCATTAGCCACAGTGCTTCTTATTGCTCCTTTAAGCAAGTATGTCTTAAGTGGGTCTTAAAGGTGGATCGAGAGGGTGCTAGTTAGGGTATTGAGGGAAGGGCTTTCCAGAGTGTGGGGCAGTCGTTAGAAAGGTTTAATGCGGAGAGGGCTTAAGATAACAAAGGGGGTAATATGAAAGACATCCTGAGCCAACGCAAGAGTCATGATTGGTGCTAGCGAGAATTCGGGCTGATATGTAAAGGAGGGTCAGTAAGTTGTAATGCTTATCTAATGTTGTGTAAAGAAGACCAGGTTGCTGCTATGACTATATTCCTCGGCACACGCATTGATCTTTTCGGCCCATCAACGTAGCAATGTCCTTGTACATGTGGGTTCTTCACCCTAGCGCAGGATTTCCCCCTTGCACCCTACATGCGCATCAAAAACCAGCTATTCCTTAACCCATATGACAGAGTAAATGGAAGCTGTCTGACTCTTTCTGGTTCATCAAACACGCTTAACAACCTAGAGGTTTTCCTAATACTATTCATCTCTGTGTACATATGTTGTCTAGAGCCCCAACCACATCCTGCAGAGGTGTCACTGGTAATTCCCGATTAACTATGAATGTTCTTTGGATCCTACTATTGTTTGAAAATATGGACCTCATTAAAACAATATCTTAATGCCTGGTGATCTGACAGATTATTCATGACAAGATAATCCTGCAGCCCAACACCCTTACATGCTCTAGTAATTGCTATTAAAAAATGTACTTTAATCGGCTAACTTCATAGGAAGCTATGATCGATTCAAAGAAGAAGAAAGTCGATTTGCTGTAGCAGCACCAGCATTCGATCCCACGGAAGACAAAATCCTAAATTAGGCCTAATCCAAGAAACGGCTCTCATATACTCTAGTGACCCAATTCAGCCTTTGACAGAATTCGCTTATGTGCAGAAACCTGATCCTAAGAGATTCTGCTTTGAATCCTTGCTATAAAGAAGTCCATTAATGATTTACCTGTTCATAGTCTACAGTATCTACCACAATAGAGTCTCTCAATCAATAATTAGCTTCTAGAAGTCAACTATCTTTCTGAATGTCAAAATATTGATATCACTTTAATTGGATCTGAATCCTGTGCCTCAATGACATCCTTCAAGTTCCATGCTGTCAATCTGATAATTGCGATTGGGTGAAACAAGGTGAACTGAGTCAATAATCCAGGAAATGGCGGGGGAGAACTCAAGTGCTCTGTACCTGAAACTCTTTAATCCCAATCCATGTACCTTCTGGGCTAATATTGGTCTATCAGGAGATCTTGGAGCTCTGTTCTGCTGTTGATCTTGTGCATACCACTCTGTAGAAAGGAAATGGGGAGAAAATGTTAACCGAGATCCCAAGTGATCGAGCAAATCCACCCTGGCTATGGCTTGTCGGGTCACCATCTTGACGCATACATCTGTGACTTTCACTTGTTGACAGCTGATGCCTTGAGATCAACCTCCGTGGCCAACCCCATTTCCCAACGAACTGCTCCAAAAACTTCCTGGTATATGTTCCCATTCTTCTTGGATCTGGATGCCTGCTGAGAAAGTGGACCTCCATAATGCATATCTTATACTGCTTTTTGTCCACCACTGTAGGATTTGGGAGGTTTATAAAAGAACCCTCAGACTCCACTTATTCCCCTTGCCGGTTTTTATACACTGTTGTAATGTTGAACAAGAAAAAACCCGGTGCGCTCCCTTGATGTATGTTCTAGACACATGGGAAATGTGTCAATGGATGTTGTACAACCTATAAACAAGTTTTCCCTCTGTTTCTGTCTTTCGTGTCCATATGGCTCTTGACCCCAATAGGATCCTTATCCCAGGATCCTTGTTTCCTGTACAGGGATATAGAGAAATACAGCGGGATCACAGTTTTCAAAGACTTTGGATATAATGGTATCATATTATGATATTATTTGGGTTGGCTTGAAACAGGTATATAAAATCACTCTACACAACACGCCTGTGTAAATGCTCTCACACCGCAAGGTTTTTACTTGTCTTGTGTTCCCTTGGTTGATTTCCTTCTTCTTTTCAGGCTTGGTTTTTCCCTCATAGATTTCTTCCAACAGTCCTTCGCGGCTTGCAGTGAGGATGTCTCACACCTCGGAAGTAACATATTGACAAAGACCGTTGTTTAGAGGGGGTCAGCCATTCTTTTAACCATAATCTCAAAACTTTTTTTTTTTTACTTCCCAACAATAGTAACTATATATAAAGGTCATAGTAAATACTGCCTAGTACTCCACACTGGTCAAGTGTGAGTACAATCCTAGGGGAAGGTATCTTTATAATCCGAAATGATTCTTCAAAGTGGTAAGCGATAGGTGTGATTTGGGTCCTGTGTTGTAATACATAGATGTAAATCAAATGTTCTCACACGGCCTTGGTGGAGTGTGTACACACAAGATCTTTCAACTGAATTTTCTTCCCTCTTTTATTCAGGTCCTGAATTCTTTCTTCCTGGTCTCTCTTCATGGGTGTTTCAACTCCTCATTAGCATCCCCCTCTGTGTGTGAACAATTTAAGAAGCAAATGGTTAGTATGGAAATAATCAACATAATTCTGTGGTGACCCTAGCGAACCAGAGACGATAATATAAAGCATATACAAAGCATGGATCTCCCAACAGCAGCAAATGCTGCAAGCACTCACGACACGGGCAATGTGTGATTGCAATCCTAGGTGGGAAGGGTACTCTTTTTCTTTTTCTCTCTGCAGGTGTGTGTTACACTGCTGCCTTATAAGGGTAATGGTGGTCTAATATCTAGGGGATCTATAGAATTTAAAAATACCAATAATACTCATCACGGCCTTGCCTGTGAGTAATGTCCATCAATGTGTCTTTAAAATCCTTTCTGCAGTACTGTTAAGTAAGGTAAATTCCAGTGGATAATCGCTTCATAAAGATGATCACCTCTGGGTGGGAATATAAATGGAGCAATTTCACGATGTCTTAATGGGCTACAATGAATCTTAATTACTCCAAAAGGCTCTGAAAAACAACACATGTATAAACACATAGAAACAATGCCTAAAAAGAATGCTAAACAACTCATAAAAAGAGAAAGCAGCCCGTCCGTAGGATTGCTCCGCAGGATCTCGCTGTAAGCTCAGCTAACTTTGCTCCGCATCCCGGCATATAGTGCTGCCCCCTATCTCTGATCCAGGTGGATCATAGGCGGGCAGCACTATATCCGACGCGGATCAACGTTAGCCTGAGCTCCACGACGCATCCACGCAATTCCCTACTGACGGCTGCTTTCTCTTTGTATGCCTTTCTTTTTATGCATTTCGTTTTATGCATTTTCTTTGTTTTTATCATGTTTGTTTTGAGCTTTTGGAAACACACTCTCTCTCCATCACTCCCTTCTCTCTGTCTCGCACACACACTCTCTCCATCACTCCCTTCTCTCTCTCGCACTCTTTCTCCATCACTCCCTTCTCTCTGTCTCACACACACACTCTCGCACACTGTCTCGCAGGCGCACTCTCTCGCATGTACTGTCTCTTTTTCTCATACACACTCTCGCATGCACGTTCTCTCGCACACATTTGTTATACAGTATATATATATACACACACAATATATTGTAAATAGGAATGTGTGTATGTATGTATGTGTGTGTGTGTGTGTGTGTATGTATATATGTATGTATGTATGTGAATGTATGTGTATATATATATATATATATATACAGTGTTCGACAAACCTATACATTTGCTCGCCCCGGGCGAGTGGATTTAACCCCCGGGCGAGTAAATATTTGCCCAAGCAGCACACGTTTGGTACTAGGTGGCGAGTAGATTTTTTTGTGTGGCGAGTAGATTTTTTGGTGATTTGTCAACCACTGTATATATATATATAAAATGGTTTTCAGGCAAAAAGTGACACGGTGTGCTCATTTGCATGTTATTTCCCAGAATCCCTTGCTGCAGTGGGAGCACTGTATGCTAGGTGATAATGGTGAAAGGCAGGGTTGCAGACCTGTCTAAGATGTGAATGTGCTCACAAGTGATCTTTTTATTTGCTATATGCTATACGGCTATCAGCCACCATAACTTAAAATATGTATGTATGTATGTATGTATGTATGTATGTATGTATGTATGTATGTATGTATGTATGTATGTATGTATGTATGTTACTTATTATATTCATAGTGTAAATTACTCTATAGTATATTAGCGTTTTAATTAAGTTATTATTGAAATATATTATACATTCATGATAATAACATTAATGCCATTAAAATGGTATATAAATACAGATATGGAAGTGTATATGGATATTAATGGACAGGAGAAGAGATGATAGACTCATGTATACAGGTTAGTTCTGACAGCATTTGCTTACACTTACTCACTTACACCCCGGGGACTAAATGACTATATGGGGTATGCTAGGTTTCTCTAGGTCTCCTCTGTATTACCTTACTGCATGTTTTCCCTGTACTGGACCTTAGAACTCTAAATTGAGGCTTTGAGCATCTGAACACTTTTCTGTGTTGGCACTTTTATTATTTTTTACATCTGTAAATATGTACATATATTTCTTTCATAATTGGCACGTTCATGCATTTCTTTTAATGGGTGTTGGTATACCTGTGTGTTTTATGTTTCATTTTATATCCTTTCCTATTTGTGAATTTGACTTTCTTATGTCTATAGGATTGGTGTCTTGTGGTACTGGTGCAGTTTAATGAGAATGCACATAAGACCCTGTGTTGTTTTCTCATAACTAACACTTTGCTTTCATTACAGAACAATGCAAGCCCCTATAACAAGGATAACTGTATTAGCTTGCCTGGCAACTGAAACGAGCCTTTGGCGCTCCTGCACTGCTCCCTGAGTAACCCGACACCATGATTTATCTGTCCAATGAAGAATGCTGACCCGTGACATCACCTCATGCGCGGCGCTTTAAATTTCCTACACGCTAACAGCAATCACACTCCTGGAAGAAGCCCGTGTGGTGAAACAGCTGTCGGAGTTTCCAGACGTGGGACACAGTCGTTTGGCTGATTTTAGCCTCTCTCTCCACTCTCAGTAGCTATCTTGCTCATCCAGCTCGGCGATGGTGGTTTGCCTGCTTTAACCTCTTCGTGGCCAGATCATGGAGGACTGATTAATACCCGCAACGGAGGCACATGACACGCACATGGTGATATTTTCCCTAACCCATGACTGTCCTCCTCTCTATCTAGGGTTTTCCCTATGTCAGTTTTTTCCACATACGTGTGGTGATGTCCTCCTTACCTAGCCTCCAGTTCATTCATTTTGAACTATCTGGTTCATGTAGCATTTTTTTGCACATTAGTAGATTATTTAATCAGTATCAGTGCGATTCTTGCTATATGAGTGTGGTTTGATGTTTTCTCATATCCCTGTGTGTGAGAAGTTAATTAGTTATGCTTAATTAGAGGGAGAGCACATGTTTGCACATATTTATAGTGCTTTGATTACCCTCTGGGTGACTATGTCTGCCCTCACTTGAGCATCTATTTGTTTGATCAATATCATAATTGCTTTGTACAACTTTGTATTTATATGTGACATTTCTGATTCTCATGCATGCCTGTATATCAAGTTTTCTTATATGTATATTACAATTCATGAATTGTCATACCTGTTGCCCCTTTTAGGATTCAATTTAGGACCGGCCGGTCATCATACCCAGTGGGATCCTCTGATTCCCTCTGTGTGTGTATAGATCATCCTCCTCTGCCCCCCCCCCCTTTTTTTTGCCATCTGGGCATCCTGTTTGGTGTTTTTTTTGGTACAATTAGCAATTTTGTGGGATTTGAGTTGACTGTGTTTTCCCCGTCTGGTATTGTTTTTTAGATGTATGTTATTTTTAGTATGTTGTATGTGTTTTTCTGTCCATGATTAATAAACCCTTTTGCATTTAAATTATATTTTTCGTGATCTGAGTGCTTTTCATTGGGATTTCTGTCTTTTTTGTGTGTTTATATAAATTTTTCCCATAGCATCGCCATCTGCCTTTATTTTGGCGTATTTTTGGCTTTTGATCAGTAGTGACTCTCTGATTTTTTTTTGATGCGGTTATACCTGTGTGTCTATATATATATATATATATATATATATATATATATATATATATATATACCGTGTTTGACAATGCTATACATTTACACGCCCGGGGCGAGAGGATTTAACCCCCGGGCGGGTAAATATTGGCCCAAGCAGAAAACGTGCTTGTTTTTTTAAATTTCCCGCGCTCGCGCTGAAAAATAAAAAAAATAAAAACTCCACCTACCTGATTGCTGATTGGCGCGCGCTCCCAGGTTTGTGGGCGCACGGCCAGGCTCTATATGAGCCAGCCCCAAACGAGCGGCCATTCTTTCTGGCCGGAGATCTATTGGAGAGTAAGTACTCTCCAATCTCTGCATGCTGCGGCCCCTCTGGTCCTTCCCTGCCTCCTGCAGGGAGTCTGCCCGCTCGACCACAAGCCTCATGCCCTCGAGGGGAGCAGGGCAGTGGCGGCCACGGCGGGGCTGACTGTCCCCTGGGGCGCCCGCTGGGGGACACATCGCAACATGCCTGCCACCTCCCCAAACTACGACCGCGTGAGGTATGGGGGGGGGGGGGGG
>WSYH01009906.1:0-24613 GCA_036426205.1 Ascaphus truei | reverse complement strand
CATATTAAAATAAAATACTGTGGTTTACAATAATGTTGCTGGGGTTGGTGAGTGTGAATATAAAACACTTACAAGGCCATGTGCAAGCGGACACGGTAATATGGTCTCTTAAGCACTTCCAGTCACTTCCAACAACAGGTATGGTGGTTCAGAGGGTTTTGAAATAAATAAATATAAAATATATCTGTACTCACACGGCCGAGTGTGAGTCCTTGCAGGAAATTGGTAACTTTGGGGTTAAATTAACCCATCCGCATCTCCCCCCAGTGTAGACTCTTCTTATTTGCAACACATGGGGTTCTAACCCGGTCTTGGGCATCAGATGGGGACTCTCCCCAGTGGTGGTATTAGGGGGGGGGGTAGTTGGAGAAAGTGAGGCACGTTGTCAGTGGGGTTTAAAACACATTTATTAGTTTAAAAGCAATTAATAAAACAGGGCTCACATAACATACATAAGGGTTGGACCCCTGGCTCCTCGTGCAGTCCAGGATACAGTTTAAGCAGCCGTTTTTGCAGATCACGCGTCCGTGATGCAGGAGAAAAAAACCTTCCTCCTTGTCTGCAATTGTGCTGGTTTGATCCGGCTACGGGAGCCACGTTGGGCCAAATTCAGCTGGAACTTAGAGCTACGCGTTTCGCCGAGTCATCGGTTCCTCAGGCTCATATGCTGACACAGTGCCTCACTTTCTCCAACTACCCCCCCCTAATACCACCACTGGGAGAGTCCCCATCTGATGCCCAAGACCGGGTGTAGAACCCATGCTGGTTGCAAATAAAGAAGAGTCTACACTGGGGGGAGATGCGGATGGGTTAATTTACCCCAAAGTTACCAATTTCCTGCAAGGACTCACACTCGGCCGTGTGAGTACGAGATATTATATATTTATTATTTCAAAACCCTCTGAACCACCATAACCTGTTGTTTGGAAGTGACTGGAAGGCTTAAAGAGACCATATTACCGTGTCCGCTTGCACATGGCCGTGTAGTGTAAGTGTATTTAATAATCTCACCAACCCCAGCCAAATTATTGTAACCACAGTAATTTTATTGTTTTTTATTTATATGTTTTTTCTAATCCACAGCTCCCCTATTGCTTGTATGTTTCTGTATCTTTATAAGGGTTCCGGATTACCCCTTCCGGGGTTGAAGCAGAGGGGAACTTCATGCTGGCTCAAAGCATCTGCTAAAAGCCGTGGTCTAACTTACAGCCACATGTAAGCACACCCTATATAAAGCTTAAGGGAAGCGCCAGGTTTTTCCTATTGTCTCAATGTTTAGGGATATGATTGTTTTGTTGAAGGTTGGCTGTGAGATGTTGTGTTTCAATGGCCTTTGTGTTTTTGGGGATTTGGTAAGTGTGTCTCAGAAAGATAACGAGGGTTGTTGCTCCTCCACGTGGATGGTATGATGTGGCACAGTTATTGTCTGGGTTTTAAGTGTAACGGGTTTCCACCCACCCAATCTCATATATAGTGTGGGTGAGTAGACATGTAGTTACCGGTGTGGTGCGTATACCTGCAGGCTCACAGGAGGTCTGAGCCTCGCTAATGAGAGCCTGGGTGGTGACTCCTCTGGAACGGATCTTCGTTTGCAGCGCCTCCACCTATGTAGGATTCTAGGAAATGTAGAATGACCTAAATAGGAACCCACTCAGAAACCACATACACAGTATTATGGATAACAGGTTTACTGAATGAACAATGCACAACCTTACTTCAAAACACTATATCAATAACAGTGCATCAATACACTGCGTACCATCCCCCCACCCACATGTCATCATCACATTCCCCTCAGTCTCTGGAGTGTCACAGCAAATAAAGACCAGTGTGAGTGTGAGGGATAGCGCTTCCTTGTGTTGGGGCCCGGTGGTGCATTAATATATACAGAGGTACCTTCCGAGCACTCCGATGCTCGGGACTGCAACTGTCTTCTAAAAGGGTCAGACGTCCGTCTGATCCTATCCAGGTACTTCTGCAGTGGACCCCAACGAGGGTCCCACCGCTTCACGGGAACACAACAGTCTCTTGGTACAGCAACCGAACCACAGGAACAGCCACGCCGCTATCCCTGTCTTCCTTAACTAATCCTAGCGTGACAGGAACCCTAACCTAGGGCCTGTCCCTGATGAACCGCAACCTGGGTGGCTTAGGGGAAATCTACTAGGCGCTGCGGAGAGTAATACCCTGCCCACTCCTAGCTACCCAGTCCCTACAATGTATCTACTACTGCTACTAGATACTCCTAACAGCCTAACGACACCTGCAGCCGACACACAGCTCACACTGTCAGCCTGCAGGGATTCACCCACGCTGACGCACTGCGCCCAGCACATGCAGCACAACACACACAGAACGGTACACACCATTCACTGGAGAGGGGAGTCTATCTGGGACCTAAGGGGTTAATAGTATTCCACTCCCCTAACGAGGCCCAGTCTGATCCCACTAAACCGACTAACCTGAGTGACAGGGTCCTTACTCTAGGGCATTCCCTGGCAACACTCACTATATGGGATACCTAGAGCTATCTTGGGCCAAGGGGGTGCTGGCTAGTACAGGGGATCCCTCTCTCCCGTACCCTACTCCTTCCCTGTCTGCCTCTTGCTCGTCCTTCCTGATTCGCCTAACGTGCTGCAAGCCCGCCCAAGTATCTCTTTTCCCAGGGGTCTCCTAAGCCCTATTGGCTTCCTGGTGTCACATGGGGCTCGCAAGGCTCTTGGGATATGTAGTCCCAGCTCAGAGCCTTCCCTGGTAGGCTAGGGGTACGCGGGCTTTCTCTCCCCTGCCCTGCGCATGCGCAAGCTTTCCCGGGCTTTCTCTCTCCTCCCTGAGCTGCCCCTACTCTCGCGCGAGCTATCCTTGCCCAGGAGCCCTCCTGCGCCTACGCGTCCTGCGCATGCGCAACGTGTCTCAATGGCGGCGCCCTGCCTCACCGGCCGCCGGGACCTTAGAGACGCGATCGCGGCCTTAGCAACGGCCCGATCGCGTCCCGGCAACCGGCGCAGGCAGGAGAAGCCGCGCTGCTCCCTGCTCCAGCCCCCACCCTTGGAAGCAGCCGTGGGTTGTTCAGTACCCGCGATCGAGCTGCACCAGGGGAGGGGGGTCTCCAGGAGCTGCTGGGGACCAGGGTTACACTCTCCCCCTGGTGAAACACCCAAGCCCTCGCTTGGGGAACGAACATAGCATGGTACACAGTTATACAATGAAAAGGCAGTGCATATGTACAACTTATCAATGGTGACTTTAAACCCCAGGTTACAATGCATTTCACACCCATTAATACCCGAGACTAGCTGAGACCGTTTGTGGGGTGCCCCTACCAGATCAGATGGGGGTACCTCACTTTTGCGTCCGTGAGCCTCCCCCAGAAAAATTTCTTGGAGAGCACACTCTAAGGCGACAGTTTCTGGCTCTTCGCTACTTCCTCCCCCTGGGGGAAGAGTAGCCCAGTGTCTCTGAAGCAGACCTTACCCGGTCATCCGCGGCAGGGATGCGGTATAGACCAGGAGGCCAGGACCTTTCCCGCGGTCCACCACTGGCGAATGGCAAGCTCTTTTTGGGCGTAAAGGGGGCCAGTCTTCCTGGATCGTCTTACACAGTCCTTGTCCCTACGGACTTGCGAGGCTTCCACTGAGAAGCAAGCACTGTGAAATGTCTCGGTTTCACCTGTCAGGGGGGAAAAAAGTAGACACCTTACCCCCTGCGGTGATTCTGGTGGCCAACAGGTCTCGGGGACGCTGTCAGTTCCCACCTTGGTGGTATCGGGACCTGCCCCGGCACTTCTGGGCAGTCCACTTACGCGTGGAAACTCTGGGAGCGTTGGATCCCAGTCCTGGGACCTCTTGCGTCGGAGCACCCGGGCTCACACTCCGCTCAGGAACCGTAGCTTGGCCTTCTTCACGGCCACCTCATCGGAGTCGGTGGGGAACAAGGGGGTTCCTACCACTCTGCTGGGGACGATGGGCTTCTCCTTCTTCCGAAGGATCGACGGTAGACACTGGTCACTCTCTTCCTCGGACAGTACCTTCTAATGAGGACACCTCCCAGGACGCGATGAAGAGGGGAGCCCTTCGCCCAGGCGACCAGACTTAAGGAGCCATCGTGCTCCGCGGTTCACCGGAGGCTCACCCCCGACACCCCTGGGGCAGTCGACTCACCCTTGTCCGGCGTTAGGTATGGTCCCCATTCTAGGACCGATGGTACCTCTGTAGTAGGTCGGACTGACCATTGTAGGGCACCGGGCCCACAGCCGGGTCCGCAAATCGGGACACACCTCTAGGGCACACGGCCCACGCAGCGTCTGCATTCGCCCAGATAGTGTGGTCCTGGTGTCACTGAAGTGGTCCGCCGGCAGGCGCATCACACAAGTGACGGGTCGCTGGATTCACTAGAAGAAGATGGGGGTATATACACCTTACTCTGTGATCCTCTGTCTCACTGCGGGGTGGTTCGCCGGTAGGCGCATCGCCACCGATGGGGATTCAACCTGTCGCTGGCAACATCACGATGGATCCCCGCCAACGTGTTGCTCGGCTCCAGGATGGGCTGATCCGGGTCTGTGGTTCCTGCTCAGGAACCAGGTCTAGAAGGTTCACTTGGGCGCACTGGCCCTCCGAAATGTCTATGAGAAGGGTAGATGGGTTAGTTATACTGACCGGCTCTTCAGGCTGGGGCACAATAGGTTTTAAGAACCAGGCACCGCAATCTTCACATTGAGGCTCCCACGCCATGCCGCTCTAGAAAAGTCACATGTATGGCTAAAATACTGTATGCTCAGTTCTCACACGGTGCCGGTCTTGAAATCCAGCGGTAGCTGAAAAGGTCGGCTCCTTGGACTAAGCCTTTGCAGGCATGTGGCACATTAATGTAAGGGCTTCACTCCTGGGCGTGCCAGGCCACATACACATGGGGTGTACTCCCTTACAGTCTGTTTCATCACATCATCAGAAAACCCAGAGTCTTTTCATTATGTCGGCCACAGTGCCCTTTTCCTCGGCTGTCCTGTAGCCGCCAACGGCACGGGTTGAGAGTCGGTATCCTGCAGCAGCACATATGCGTCCCCAGGCCAATTTACAAAAGGAGCAGTCACCGTTGTTACAGAAACATTCCCGGCACCCATCCCGTTGTCGTCTTCCAACCGCCCCTTTATCAGGCACGTCAAAAACACCAAAGTTCATTACTACCCGACGGACTCAATGATTCGATCATACATGGGCACAACAAAAAGGATACGCACCCGGCCTTAGTCTGCCAGAGTCCATATGACGGCGAGCAATTTTCTTGCACCCCGTACTTCTTTGATGGAGGACAGCAGTCACGGGTGAAGGCGCACTGGCCGCTCCCCTGGTGGAATCTGAAGGAGGGGCAGCACACTCTTTCATAAGTGACTCTGGCTCGGCACAGAGTTATTCAGTTGGCGGGGGGCGGGGCTTAGGGTTTCCCGCCAAGCTCGGACAGTCTGCAACATTTTCCCGCGCGGGCGGGAAATCAGCACGTGACTTTTTCATGGCGAACAAAAATAGCACAATTTAGAAAAATGAAAATAGTGACCCCAGGTCACAAGCTCTCAGCAGCGCCTCCAAATGTAATGGGTATTCCACCCCACACTCATTATAGTGTGGGTGAGTAGAACATGTAGTGTTACCGGTGTGGTGCGTATACCTGCAGGCTCACAGGAGGTCTGAGCCTCGCTAATGAGAGCCTGGGTGACTCCTCTGAACGGATCTTCGTTTGCCGCGCCTCCACCTATGTAGGATTCTATGGAAATGTTAGAATGACCCTACATAGGAACCCTCCAGAAACCACATACACAGTATTAGGATAACAGGTTTACTGAATGAACAATGACAACACCTTACTTCAAACACTATATCAAACAGTGCATCAATACAACTGCGTACCATCCCCCCACCCACATGTCCATCATCACATTCCCCTCAGTCTCTGGAGTGTCCACACATAAAGACAGTGTGAGTGTGAGGGATAGCGCTTCCTGTGTTGGGGCCCGGTGGTGCACTTAATATATACAGAGGTACCTCCGAGCACTCCGATGCTCGGGAGCAACTGTCTTCTAAAAGGGTCAGACGTCCGTCTGATCCTATCCAGGTTACTTCTGCAGTGGACCCCAACGAGGGGTCCCACCCGCTTCACGGGAACACAACAGTCTCTTGGTACAGCAAAACCGAACCACAGGAACAAGACCACGCCGCTATCCCTGTCTTCCTTAACTAATCCTAGCGTGACAGGAACCCTAACCTAGGGCCGTCCCTGATGAACCGCAACCGGGTGGCTTGGGGAAATCTTACTAGGTACGCTGCGAGTAATACCCTGCCCCACTCCCAGCTACCCAGTCCCTAACTGTATCTACTACTACACTGGACTATACTCAAAGCCTAACGCACCTGCACACCGACACAAGCTCACAGTCAGCCTGCAGGGATTCACCACTGCACGCACTGCGCCCAGCACATGCAGCACAACACCCAGAACGGTACACACATTCACTGGAGAGGGAGTCTATCTGGGACTAAGGGGTTAATAGTATTCCTACTTCCCCTAACGAGGCCCGTCCTGACTTCCACTAAAACCGACAACCTGAGTGACAGGGTCCCTTACTCTAGGGCATTCCCTGGCAACACTCATCATATGGGATACCTAGAGCTATCTTGGGCCAAGGGGGGTGCTGGGTAGTACAGGGGATCCCTCTCTCCGATACCCTACCCCTTCCTGTCGTGCCTCCTTGCTCTGCTCCTTCCTGACTGCCTAACGTGCTGCAAGCCGCCAAATGATCTCTTTTCCCAGGGGTCTCCTAAGCCCTATTGGCTCCCTGGTGTCAAAGGGGCTCGCAAGGCTCTTGGGATATGTAGTCACGCTCAGAGCCTTCCCTGGTAGCTAGGGGTTCGCGGGGGCTTTCTTCCCCTGCCCTGCGGGCGCAAGCTTCCGGGCTTTCTCCTTCCTCCCTGAGCTGACCCCTACTCTCGCGGGAGCTATCCTTCCTCAGGGCCCTCTCTGCCGCCTACGCGTCCCTGCGCATGCGCAAACGCTGTCTTCAATGGCGGGCCCTGCCTCACGGCCGCCGGGACCTAGAGACGCGATCGCGGCCTTAGCAACGGCCTATCGCGTCCCGGCAACCGGCCGCAGGCAGGAGAAGCCGCGCTGCTCCCTGCTCCAGCCCCCACAGCCCTTGGAAGCAGCCGTCGGTTGTTCAGTACCCGCGATCGAGCTGCACCAGGGGAGGGGGGTCTCCAGCAGCTGCTGGGACCAGGGTTACACTAGGGTACTAGATTATAACTGTCAGAGAAGTAGTGCTGAACTGGTATGTGGGATGGTATGGTTCGGATGGCCATGATCATCTGGATTAAATTAAATTGGATTAGGTTTAGGTTTATGGTTTAGGTAGGTGGGCGGGCTGGAAGCATACAGAACTTGATGAGCCAGCCCTAGTCTACACAGGTGGGGACAGTCAGTTTTTCAGAAGTTTGCGGTGTATTTTTTAAATTTGAGCCTAACATATTCTCTGGAGTCGGATTGCAGTTTCTCGTGGGAGCAAGGCCGATAAAGTGGTTACGTGGACTTGGAAGCAATGTGTGGAAGTAGGCTATTTTTGGGGGGTATAGGTGGCCCAGATCGTTATTGGTGCTTGAGTGTTTTGTTTAGTCCGGGCCAGTTCGGCAGCTGGGAAGGCATTGTGTGAGCCATGGGGGTGCCGTGTGGCCTTAAGGATACAACACACTTTTGTATGGTAGTGAACAAAAGCTAATAGCGTTCAAAGGGATATTCCCAAAATTGCAAGTAAAGCATGATGCACAGCGAGGGTAAAAAGGCAAAATTAATATAAAATTGAAACAGAAATACAAATAAGCATGGCACAAATAAACACATTTAAAATAAAAAATTTTATATAATATTTCCAGTATTTTTTCGCATCACATGATGCATTACTGATTTTATCGCACAGTTAAGTTATTGATGTTAGGATACACTAGTATTTTATATTGCTATAGGTTAAATTAGTTTTATTTATTTTTGTTCGAGAGTTGTATGTAGCAGGGTACTCCCCCTTGCCTCCTGTAGTGGTCCGCGATCGCGGAGGATTAGAGTGAGTTGGTCGTCCATGTCTTGTGGTTCGCACAGCCACATATAATGACTATGTGTAAGGCAGCGGGGTTGGGTGGGCGGGGTTTGGGGTGGCGGGGTGTGGCGCAGTGGGGGGGAGAGTTGTGGGGCCGGGTGGGATTTTCGAGCTGGGGCGGGTTGCGGTGCTCGGCGGTGTGAGTGGAGTGGTGGGCTGGGGGCTAGTCAGCTCCTGAGGCGGCACCTGTAGCATGGCATGCGGAGTTTGTTTGGAGTGCGTGCCCCTCAATGGTTCGCCGGGTAGGGGGGGGGTGGGCAGACGGTGTTCGGGTCGAGGTTGGCGGGGTGGACGCCCGTGGACGCGGCTGGGGAATGGGGGGACGGTCAGGGGGGGCGCGGGGGTGGGGGGGGGCTCTTGTGGCGATTGGAGAGATGTCGTGCAGATACTCAAGCTGACTTGTGTGCAATTCCTAACTAGGTAGGTCCAGACTGTCAGCCGAGCACTTCCCTTCATCAGCGATGTGGGCTGCCTAGGATGCCCGTTGTATAGCATCATGTTCTAGATGTGGCTACCGTACTAACCCGGGGCTGATACATACCACCTAGGAAATCGGGCGCTGTCTGCTCAGTTAGCGATGGGCCCTAGCTGGTCTACAGTTGCAGGTCCTGAGCCAAACCAAGAAGACAGCGTTATCTGCCTGTAGGGTTCTGATTTATGTTCACCCAAATCCCACCAAGGCATATGTGGAGCCCCAGCCACCATTCCAGACGACTGATGGAAAAGTGTGCCGTCGTGGTTACCGTGAACCCCCGAGATAGGTCTGGTCACATTACAACATGATTGTGTTTGAAGCGGGCACCCGGAGGAGAACGAGGAACGTGTCTTGAAGTTTCTGGATCAATTGAAGCAGGAAGGTCTTGAAGCGTCTGCCTCGATAAATGACCAATTCCTGCTGACATCAGTCTCTTTGGGGCCATTTGTTTCCGCTCCAAATAGGGGTGGCAAGCGACCCGACGAAGTGGAAGCAGTATGTGAATCTGGCCTCGCAATAGAAAGTGGTTGACTCTGTCCCTTTCTAGGGTTTCTGTGGCTATACAGGGAGATTCGTCAAAGTGTATGCTGGAATCTCCAAGCTGTTGTTAATTGCTTAATGATCTGTCCTGAAGATCCCCCGCCAGAATGTCATAAATTCGAAACACTCGACCATCTATCTGCGAGGGGGCTTTCTTGAAATTAAAGAGGAGCCTCACTGAAAGCCACTTGGTTCTGGCATAGCCTACCCAAGACCACCATATGTGATGCTACATGGGAAATGCATCTTTTGATGGACTGGAAGGTGCTGTCATCAGAAACTTCCTACGCTGTCTACGCCCCTGTCCGCCTAGTAAGTCGCCCAGCTGGGGCGGGTGGACGAGTGAAAATAACTCCAGGTCTACAATTGAGCAATTTTTGGCGTTGAAAGTGGGAAATTGGTGGATATGCTACATGACTACCGGTGGTCATCGATTTAAGTTAAGGTCAGGACAATTAATCCACTGTTATGTACATTTTGACCTACGCTAAATTGGATGCCCACTGGTCACAGGTGGTTTGCTCTGCCGTTGGTCAACTACAGTTGTCACCCTGAAGTAAAAGCGGGGGGCCTAAAGAATATGGGGCCGACGCTCTGTCCAGACGGCCTGAATTGAGCCTATTGTTGAGGACGTAAGATAGGGAGTAAGAAATACCGGGTCAGGGAGCTGCCAGTGTTTCTTCATGGCCATTTTTGGAAGGGTACAGTTGGCTTCTCCTGAGTTTACGAGTGGGGCTTCTCTGGGATGTGTCATCCAAGCGCTTGGCTGCATACTTGCTACCTGTAGGAGGTACTCTGATGCGGCGGAAGGTCCCAAAATTAATGGAAGAATATCATCAAAGCTCATGAGTGGCGATTCCGTGTGTGGTCATCTGCGGTGGATCAGTACAAAGAAGAAACCCCCTACTAGGTGCTCCTGGAAATACTGTCGGGCACATCCCCCTCTAAGAAGGAATGGGACAAATTCAAACTGGGCAATGGGTTTCTTATATGATTGGGTCCCCTACCAACCATTCGGAATAGGAGACGCTAGTGCTTCTAGAAAACTACAATAATGGTCGTTGTAAGTCATTGCATCTGATCCATTGGGCATAGACAAAAAAAAAGTGACTCCAAAAGGGGAAAGGTTCTACTGGCCAAAAATGAGCTCGCAGAGGGATGTGGAAGCTTACATACAAAGATGGCTGGCGTCTCGATAATGCCATTTCTCACGAAAGTTATTTTACACATGCTGCCTAAAATTAGCGCCCCCTCCGCCCACCCTTATCTCCAGGCCATCATAAAGAGTCTTTTCTTTGACGCTTATCCTCTATGTTGATTATAGGGGTAGGACTTCCTGTGCATAGAACCATTTCCAACCAAGTTGTGTCATTGAAACCCCCCATTCCTCCACTCCGTAAGAACAATACAAACCCCATGGTCATCTCCTATAACCTTAGATACTTTTTCTTCTTTTTTGAAACACCAATAGCCTTGCTACCCACAAAAGACCAAATATGCTTCCTCAATGGGTATACACGCGTACCTTTGTCGGCGGAACCACCAACTACTTTTTTACATATTGTGGACCTTCCCAACAATACAATGCATACCTCCAGACCTCTCAGGGCTCACCGATTCAAGAAGCAGACTCTTTTAAACGACGATGTTGGAAGATACTTACTTAACGCCCTGTTGTGAGCATCTCTTCCAGTCCCCATACAAACGATAATAGCACCCTGCCAGTAGGTGTTGCCTGCGATCCCCCTTTCTCCTCTTTCCCCTCCTCCCTTAAGAATTTTACTTCCTACCTGAATGGTTCATATAAGAATATCGCCCACTTCCGTTACCTGCCCCTCTTTTCCTTTTATTGCCCTCGGGGCCCAACTTGAAAACTCGATTCCCTCACCCCTAACGAACCCGGTCAGTGGCCCAGCCCAAGTTGTATGTTTCCTGGAACAACTTGGGGCATGCCTACAATACACAAGCATGAGTCTGTTCTTCCCACTATTGCCATGATTGTTGCGCAGAACCGAAGCAAGCACTTCTACCGGTGTCCCGGCACCATTGTTTTTGTCCTCTCCCGGTCGAATATTACTATCACTGATGATTTTGTGCCCCCATAACCCTGATTAGTGTGGAACCACTTACCTTAGCTCCAATACATCAACGGACTACAAAAATCAACGCAAGCGCACTATCAGTTAGCAGAAGAGACCTACTGCTAAGCTGGAATCATAATTTTTTATAAACGACAATAAGACTGTAAGGTCGTGTTTTTCCGATCAGAACTTTGTTAGGCATGTGAGTGCTGAGAAAACTTGGTATTCCCTTTCCAATTATGCAGAAATCGCCGGTCCTGACGTGTTTTCCCCCCTAGTGAACAGCTCAGTTAAAACTATAAGTACTGGAATCCCGCAGCTACCGCACCTTGGACTCTGATGGTCATCCCATTCAAGGAGGATTTCTCTTGAGGTGGCCTTATGGATTTCGTTGGAGATCCCCTGTTTTCCCGTGGTGCACTGTATCCTAAAGTGATATACCCGTTCCATCCCCCCCCCCCCTTAAGGACGCACGAATAAACTCCCATACAATAGTCTCACCCGCCGTCATAGGAACCCAGTTATACTCAGATTATCTTCTCAAATTTTTTGAGTAGATTTTCAAGCCAGATTTCTCCCCCCATGTGCAATGGCGGAAAAATGAAGAAGAGTCCCTTATCCGCGTGTTTTTTCTATTTGAGTCCCTAGATGATCCCCCTCTGCCCATATTGTCTGGGTCGCCAATCCATGACCTAAATCCTGTAGCCCAGCCCCCCCCCAGGCCCCCTTTCATCCCCAGCCCCCGGGTTGTAAACCAATGACATTCTACTTCTATGACTCCCGAGGGCCTGGGCCCTCTGTACAAGCCACTGGAAAACCTCTTTCCCCCTCCCGACCCCCAAGGAAGATGGTTATAAGTCAATCTTAGCATCTCTCAGCGTTACTTAAACAGGCTTTTGGGCCTCCTGAATTCAGGGGGGGAATTGAGGACTGGAGTGAGAGAAGCCCCTCGGTTAATCCAATCGCTGCCAGTGGAATCGGCAATGTATTGCAGAGTTTCTCCGGTAGCGCCGGGCCCGCACTTCTCCGGTAATTTCTGGTAACGTTCTGTTGTGGCTCGGGCTCCACAGACCAACGTAAAAAACACGTCTGTCTGTTAGAGCCTCGAAGCATGAAAACTGATGCAGAAAACGTCACCGGACGGTGCGGTTATTTGGGGGCCTGCTTTATCAGCGGCAGATAATCTACTTCCCCCTCTGCTCTCTTTACTGCACCCCTTTTAGCGGCTGTAAAACCGATCATCAGAAAAGGCATGCCGGACCCCAGCAGCGATGAAGAGAGTACCACGGTGACCGCGCAGGTACGTGGAGTGTGTGTGTGAGCGCGCAAGCATAGGTATCCCCAATACCTGGCCTGTTGGTGGCTCTTGAGGACTAGAGTTGGCTGCCCCTGGGGAACCTGCCCCACCCCTGGGGAACCTGCCCCGCCCCTGGGGAACCTGCCCCGCCCCTGGGGAACCTGCCCCGCCCCTGGGGAACCTGCCCCGCCCCTGACCTAATCGGATGAAACATGTGTTATTTGTGATATTTGATGTCCCGCCCCCTCCCAGGACAGGAAGAAGAAGGGGGCGCTCCTCGGACTCCCTCAGCCGGGGTTCAGTGACGATGATGAGGACTCTGACGACAGCAACGAGGGGGACGATGACGATGATGACGATGAGGAGGAGGAAGAGCATGGAGCTTCCAATGAGGGGTGCGAGAGGAGGAGCTCTCAACTAAATACACCCCTAACAAACCCCTGTATACCCGTGCTCGCTCCCACCCCCTATTCCCCCACCCCCACCCGTGTATTATATTGCCTTTAGTAATCACCCCACAGACCTCCGGATTTACTGATTCCTCTCTCCTCCCCGCAGTTACGACCCTACAGACTTCGAGCATCTCCCAGTGACGGCCGACATCAAGGAACTCTTCCAGTACATTACCAGGTGAGTCTCGCAGCTAGGAGCAGGGATATAGGGCAGGGCTAGGGAGCGGTTACACCAGGGGTTATATGGGGTAAAAGGAGGAGTTATAGGGAGCGGTTATATGGGGGAATAGAAACATACAAGCAATGGGGGAGCGTGGGATTAGAAAAACATATAAGAATAAAAAACAATAAAATTACTGTGGTTACAATAATATTGCTGGGGGTTGGTGAGATTATTAAATACACTTACACGGCCATGTGCAAGCGGACACGGTAATATGGTCTCTTTAAGCAATTCCAGTCACTTCCAACAACAGGTTATGGTGGTTCAGAGGGTTTTGAAATCCCTCGCTTCCAAAAAAAAAAAAAAAAAAAAAAAGGTACCACCGGCACATCTGCCGTCGTCGGAATCCTTTGTCACCGTCTGTTTGCAGGCCCGACTCTCAGGAGCGCTCGGCAGGGTAACAGTCCATTAAAGTGCACCAACTATAACATCATTGGCTGCGCAGTGCCACACACACATATCCTTACTTGGGGGTGGGGTTTGTGTGTGGGGGGAATTTGGGCACGTGTGGGGGCACACGTGAAGGTCGCGTCCTGTGAGACCGTTAGTTATTGTGTCTCCTAGAAAGAGACACTTTATGAATGACATGCAGGTTAATGGTTACCGCAGTAAAGTCACTGTTTCTTTTACATGCTGTGTGCGTAGTATTGTATTATTGTCCTGTGAGGAACCACTCCCGCTTCTGCTGGGAGCCATCACAGGTGGAGGTCGCTGCACTTGGTAAAGAGATTATATGTACACATACTCATCGCCCCAGCGCTCTCCGTGGCGAGGCTTAGGCTCCCTGCTGAGCCAACAGGTTAACAGTATTGGTAGCATACTGTATTCAGAAGGAAACAGGGCTACACTAATAATTCATCTATTTTTGGAAAGTTTCCAGGAAATAAACGGGCTAAGGGAGACAACGTATGTATCAACTACAGATCTTGATTCATCCGATGTAGAGATGGAGGAAGGAGCAAACAATAAACTCCTCGAGCTTCCCTATGGCATCCTGCCTCCTCCATCTTTTTTACACCACATGGGGAGTACAAGGAACAAGCATAAAGAAGACAGATCAGACGGGACGGAAGACCCTGCGAGAAAGGGGCAGATGGCTACATCCGCCGAAAGTAGAAGAAACCGAAACAACACCGCAGAACAAGAATGGACACAATCAAAGGGCAAAAGATAATGCTACCTGTTTTCAGGACTTATGGTGATCAATCTATCTCAATATTTGCCTTACACCATCACAGGAGGCGGTCTTGTCAAAGGGACATCATCTGTACTATGCCCTTTGTCAACCCATTTAATGTGTCAAAGATCTCTTTCTTTTCTTTAGAAAATGACTCCTTAAAAATTCTATGCCAAGAGGACATTTATCTACACTTGATTGAAATACTCTACAGATATGATTATCCTTGGTAGAAGAAAATGAAGGGATGCCTTTGTCTGCTGTCAAGACTCAAAAAACAAAGTTTGGGCCAAAGTCCAACATTTACACCTCCTTTTCAGATAATCCATCTATATAGACTTTCTTTAAGCTAGCCAGAAAGGATATTAATGGATATTCCATTGTGAAACACAGGCTCTGGAAATCTAACACGCGTGGAACATGAGTCTCTCCAACAACTTAAATATCTCAAGGATGTTATTTCCAAGCCCTCTATAAGGAGTCAACATAGACATCTGGCCTCAGATATATACCTGAAAGAAGGCAAATCCACAAATATCACAACACGTTTAAACTACAAAGAACTTTTCAGTGATCCGACCATAACTTTAAGGGCAAAGAAGATCAAATAATCTCCGATGCGTTTGAAATAGAACTATTATCTGGAAAGAATCTGAGTTTCTAAGGGTCCACTAATCTGGTTATTACAACTTTATATCTACTGTCCAAAGGTCCACCAAGGATCTTGAATGTCCCCCAGGATCCCCATAGTATCTGGATATGGGGTTTATGTGAAAAAGTCTGCATATTTATCAATTCTTCTTACAGTCACATGTCTTAATTCTGCGCGTCATATGTACATATAGCATCAGATGTCCTATTGAACTGATAGGACTATTGGGTTCGAAAGGAATTTAATCTCATCACATGAAGATGGTTTAAAAGGCGTGAGTTATTTTTTGTGTATGCCACTTCACGATACCTAAAGTCAATGTGATTTAATCATTTGCCTTCTTACCGTTTATTTTATCACTCAGACGACTTCGTTTTTGACAAAAAGTATTACGTTAAATTAGAGGTACGACGATGGGATCAAAAGTGTGCCCATCCGACACTAACCACTTTCTTGATGTGGGAGGCTAAATATGTTTTTATTGATGAACTCACGTCATATACATAAATTCCTCTATGGAATTAGATATATCGATGATGTCTTCTTCTCCTGTGGGAGGGAGACGTCAGCGCGTGTATAGAGTTTAATTAATGTTTTAATTCTAATAATCTTAACATAAAATTGACACAAACATATCAGATACATCGGTTTCTTTTCTTGACTTTACACATCATGATCACTAGTTGATCTGAGATAAGCAACAGATGTATTTCGCAAAAGTACAGCAACAAATAGTCTCCTGTATTATGAGATCTGTCATCCTGTCTCTTTAAAAAGGGGCAGCGCCTTATGGACTTAAAAGAACGAAATTGCATTACTATTCCAGCTTATAGAATAGGTTTAAGGAAGCAAAAGTGTTATTAATGAAATAGGCTATAGTAAAAGAAGCTTCAAAAGAGCTCTCTATGGGGTCAATCATATGGAATCAATACTATTAGTTTCCAAAAACAAAGACCCTAGTAACACTTCTTTCTCCGCAATAAGAGGTTATTTCAACATTCTGCCGACCAGCAATGGATGCTATTTGAGCCATCAGTCGTGTGCAGCGCACTGGAGCAGTCTTCTGATGAAAAGAGTTTGAAAAACTCTATCAGTACGATAGTACAGATGATGGCTAAACGGGCCAAAATATAAGCGATCAACTCGTACATAGCCACTTTGAAAAAACAGTGCACACTAAAATATATATAAGGGTACTTTTCCTTGTGGTAATGTAAGTGCTGTGGTTTCATTAACAAGAGAAAACTTTTACAACCACAGTGGTACTAGACCTTTCAGTTAGAATTTCTTTAATTGTAATACAAGGGATTGATATATGCTCTACGTTCCATGTAACCTCCATACTGTAGGAATGACACTAAGAGAACTCAAGGTCCGTGTTGTTAGCACAGCCTGCAACATTAGGAATGCCGTTAAACATTTAACTAGAGCAAAAAAATAACAAGTGTTGCTAGACATTTCAATTCCCAAATATGCTAACTCTACTTGCATGGGAAATAGAGAAGTCTCTCTCAGCAGCAGGGGTGGCATTGGAGGCTAAATCCTACACCATGAAAGTAGGGGTGGGTTTTTATAACTTGGATAATGTAGCCCCAAAAGGTTTAAAGAAAGACCTTAGTTTTTCATTGTTTCTGTAGATACTTCTTATTTGTTCACTGACATGGTGTTTACATTGATATATATATACAGTTGATATGATATATACAGTTTGATATTTCCATTTGCTATATATAATTATATGTAGAGGTACAGTACCGTGTTAGCCGAGCTTCATAATCAAAAATAAATAGACAATATTTTTTCTGGCTCACGAATGCTTTTATTTGTGCAAGCTTTCAAGATACACTGATACTCTTCTTCCGGCGTTGTTACAATGAACTAAAGCAAGCAAGGGTTTACTTAAAACAGTGTCTCTTGGAATGTTTACTCTTGTCCCTCCCCCATGAGTGGATGCGATGTATACTTTGATGTTAAAATGGTTCCTGATGTTAGTGATGTAAGAGTGTGTGTGTGTGTGTGTGTGCATCTATTGTGAAATAAATGATGAAGAGCCCACCGTGATATCAGTGCTTTACAAAAAGTGTGTGTGGAGTGGGAGTGTATATTAGGGTGTGGGTATGTGGTGGAAATTTAGACCTTTTTGCATTACTAAAAGTGTGTGTAGATACTATTGGTCCCCTATTGGTGTATGATGGAAATAAGGAGTATTAGTAATGTGTGAGAGAACAGCTGTGTGTGCATACATATAGCACAGTATGTACAGACATGGCTTTAGCCTCATGGAAGAGATGTTCGCTAGTGTCAGTAATGACTCATAAATTTCGATCTCTGTTTAGGCCACTGCTAAGTGTCCCGACAGTTGCTATAAATTTTGTATTCTGCAACCGTCTCTCTTTCGGTGTTTAAGATTACCTTTGAGTATGGCACCCTCAGTATCGTTCATCTTATGGAGTCAGAGAAATGTTCGCCAACAGGACTTCTCTGTTCCGCGTGTGATGCTGTTGGCGATGCAGGTTAATTCTCTTGTTTAGTCCCTGTCCTGTCTCACCTATGTAGTAGCAGCCCCCTGGGCATTTTCATGCACATGATGAGGTACACGACATTGCTGGAGGACAGGTGAACCCCCTCTGATTTTGTATTCCCGATTCTTTTGTGTGTATTTGTATTGGTGTCTGCTGTGTAAGCATTGCGCAGGTTTTGCATCTTGGGTCCTGGCAATGGTTTTGTCCCGCATTCAGTTGTACTGCTGAATACTTTACTCCTCACCATAATAATCCTTGAGATTATGGGGCTGTCTGTATGATTATAAGGGTGCTTCGGGAAGACCTTTGCAGTCTTGTATCTTCCTGGAGGATGGTTGTAGTTTCCTGGCGATCTTGCGTAGGTTCCTAGGTGTGGGTTTATGGGACCACCAAAGGTACCCTGTCGCTTGTCTCTTTTTGTTTGTATTCAAGGAGATCACTCTTGGTATTTCTGGTGGCTCTGTTTTTAAGTAAACCCCTGTGCTTGCTTTATTCATTGTACACACGGCCGAAGAAGAGATCATGTTATCTGAAAGCTCGCAAATATAAAAGCATTTCGTTAGCCACAGAATGGTATCGTCTATTTATTTTGATTATATATATATTATATCTGTAGCGCAGTTTCCCCTACCCATGGGAGTTTCCCATTGTGATGATCATCTTAGCCTTTCGGTGGTGGTCCGTCCAAGACCACAGGCCGCAACTGCTGCGCTGGTGTTCTGCTGTGTCTTTCCATTCAACCAACCTTACGAGTGAATCACATTCACAGCACAAACATATGTCCCACTCACTACAAGTTCCTTTTTTTGCCCTAATCCACCCTAAACATTCAATTAGTTGAATGCCTCATGTACAAATGAACACTTGTATTACTGCAGTCTGGATTCAAAGTAAACCAACTTACAAATAATGGAGAAAAATATGTCAATCATTGATTGAGATTATGTAGGTGCTTGTAGACAGCAGGCTTAGCAATGGTGTCCAATGTCAGGCAGTAGCTGCCAAGGCAAACAAGATCTTATCTAGTCATTAAACATGTATGGATAAAATTAAGTATAATTATTGCCCACTCATTAAGCATTAGTAAGACCAGACTTTGAATATGGAGACTTTTTTGGGCCCCATTCCATTAAAAAAAAAATTATGAACTAGAAAAGGGCAGAGAATAGCCACCAAAAATAAAGGATAGAAAATCTACTTATGAAGGAGAGGCTAACTAAATTATTTGTTTACATTGAAAAAGGGTGTGTCCAAGAGGGGATTATAACTATATACAACTATATTCTTGGTCAAAAGGGATTTTAAAAAAGAACTATTGATCCCAAGGTGCAGTACACATTACAGGGTCATCCCTTAAACTGGAGGACGGAGATTTCACCAGCAACAAAGGAAAGGGTTATTTACAAAAGAGAAGTTAAAATGTGGAATTCATTACCATGGAGACTGTGTGGCAGATGAATAGATTTGTCAAAAAAGGTTGGACATCTTTTTAGTTAGAAATAAAGTTATACAGGGATATACCAAATAATAAACATGGAAGAGTTGGATCAGGAGAAATCTGATTGCCAATATTGGACTAAAGAAGAATTTGTTTCCCTTTATTAAACATCATTGGGTAATTATCGTTTTTATATTGGTATATTGACATTGAATGCATTCACTTGGGTTTTGTTTGCCTTCCACTAGGATCAAAATACTGTAATTCACAAATATAGGACAAGTATCTTGGTCTCACTTCCATAGGTGGAACTCGACGACTATTCTTTTTTTCATCCTCATCTACTATGTTACATTTCCTTGCATATATCTTCAATGATCTATTCATGGTGACATTTAAGGGACCATTTCCTTACTTAGTCTCCCATTTTAACAATTTCTCCTTTATACCTGTACCGCACTTTCCCCACCCCCTGGGAGATGTGTAGCTACGGTGTGTGTGTATGGTGCAATACCTGGTGGCTCCACAGGAACCGAGCCTCCCTGCTGAAGCCTGGGGTGTATCCTGAATGATGCTCTGTACACCTCCACCTGTGCGGGATTCTATGGTGTAGAATAACCCCTGTCACCAGGACACAATAAGAATTACACACTTCTAAAGCAGAACATTTTTACTATATACACTTAATATAGTACACGCCTACCCACCATCCTCACACAGCAGTACCCTCCCAAGTAACTATGGGGCTCTGTTGGGGCACCCAACCAACCCGGTTTCCACAAGGTTAAATCCCCCTCCCCAATGTGTGGTACAGCACTGCCCCCACTATGTGTGAAGGTGAGTTGGTGCGCCTTTGTTAGGTACCGCCCGGTGTTTCCCACTCCCGGGACACTGTGAATATAGGAATGCACTGATCCAGCGATGTCCAGCGATGAGTCCTCCTCCGCGGTGGGTGGTTCCAGTTGGAGGTGCCCCACACTGATGATAAGTCTCTGATTGATCTGTTCTGGACCACAGGCCCGCAGTCCACCGTGCGGCACCTCATTGGTCCCTACACTGGTAGTCTAAGCAGGGCAATGTCCCTGTCTAAGGTCAAGTACCGATAGAGGCCACAAGCTTTGTGGGAGTCGGGTCCTAGCTGGGGACTAACAGGGGGTATCCTGGGCCTAGTGCAGGAGTCACAGACCCCTGCACCCCAACCTACCCCTTCCTATCCCAGCTCCGACTGACAATGGTCAGATGCGCCAAATGTATCTATTTCCCCTTGCAGGAGAAGCTGCAGCCATATTGGCTGTTGTGTATAACTTGATTCTGCACCCTGTGCTGCTTGGGGCTGTAGTCCCCGTGATCCCCTCCGTAGTGGCGTGCCTTGCGCCTCCCTGCGCATGTGCGATTTCACTGCGCATGCGCCAAACATTTCAGAGAGAGCCACCGGTGGTCTCGCATGCCTACCTGCACCTGTCTACGCGTTCTCTCCGCCACTACCAGTGCTCACCAGGGGCAAGCGCACACCTCCCCTGCCCCACCACGCAACGCCACGGAAGTAAGGGGGGGCACTGGGAGCCCAATGGGAACTGTGGGCTATATAACATTTTTCTGTATGACACTTTTTCTTATAGTCCATTTCATTTAGGACTTCCAGGAATTCAACTTGCGACCTAAGCCTTCAGAGACAGTAGCTCTCAGACAGCCACACTAAAGCAACTGTTCAGCTGTCACTATGGTCTGGTCTGCAATTACTACACCTGTCTTTAATCAAGCACTGATCTTATAAACCCGTTGGGCTTCCTATATTAACTTCTGTCGCCCAGTTTTATACAGTTCTGCCCTGTTGTGCTCACGTTCGTAATTGCCTAAACTTGCAGGTGTATTTTGACCTGGATAGCTCTGTTCTTTCTGTTTTCCCAGACCTCTGCTGTGACTACACATCTGTTAAGTGCCACAGTATCGAGTGCTTTCTTTCTTTCTTCTGCGCATGAACTCTGCTCATCCTGATCACTTCTCCGCCTATTCCAAAATAATTTGTTGCCTTATTTACCTAATGGTATTTTCAAGCATTGCAACCTCATGCCATTCTTTTACTGTCTATATCTCGCTTGTTCTACTTACACATTCTATCTGTCTGACTGTTTCTTTAGTTTCCTTTATTTGTACCTTCTTTATTCTCTCCCTGTCTCTTGTGATCTTATCGCTCTAAACATATTCTTTTTCACACTTTTTATTTATCTGTCATCTTTTACATTGATGATACCCAAATCGCCTATCCTCATCTGCCCCCTTTCTAACTCCTGGATATCTGTCTTGCCACGACCCTCAACTTTAACATTTCAAAACTGAAATAATTCTCCATATCCATATTTTGCACTCCATGACATCACTGATGCTGTAAGCAAGTTTCGGTATGAATCATTTAAAAATCCTTCATTTCTCATGTCACACAATCAGTCCCTCACCAATACATGCAGCACCACCACCTTTATACTTCTGCTCCATTCATACACCAGATGGGAACAATATGTTTAAGAGGCTAACTGTGCGTGGACAATGTAACTATGAAACATATTTAGTACTGCTTTCCACCACCTCCCCCCCCCCCACCCCCCGCGCCCGCTCTGGGAGATCTTGCCTAAAAATGTCATGGTGCTTAATCCTGTGAGGGATCAGGAGAGATGAGCGTCCCTCGATGTTAAGGGGAAAGATGACAGCTTTTGGTGATGCCTCAGCTGTGGTGTCAAGCACCTCAAGTCATAGGGTCTCCAGGTTTCAGAGACAGTCCCCACCATGTCTTCAAGCATTATCCCGTCCCTCCCCAATAGATGTAGATCAGTCAGGGGGTATATAAAACAGAGTTATTTATTGGCACCACTGCAGGTGTCATTACACGGTTTACTTTCTCTGGCTTCACAGGATTCCAGTCTTGGGGTGGCCTTAGGCCCCTTAAGGTGCGACAGCAAATCTCAATCCCAGCCGAGTGCAGCTTGAACCCGGGGGGGCAGACCTGGACTGACTATAATTTAGAATAAGTCCTCCCTAAAGCACAGAGGAGGAGGGCACAAAGTCTGCACCAGTATTGGATTTACACAGACCCAGTTCCACTCAACCCCACTCAGAGACCCCCCAGAAGCCTGACACTTGCCTCTAGCAGTAGCCCAGCACGCTGCCTAGGGGTCACACGCGACGCCTCTCTCACTTCGCCCCTCACATTCAAAACATTTCTAAAACTTGTTGGCTTTTTACTCCGCATATATACAAAGATACGCCCTTTCCTCTGTTGCTCACTGCTAAAACTCTGACTCGGGCCCTCATTCTCTCCCTTCTTGATTACTTAACCTCCTGCGTCCGACCTTCCTGCCTCTCACCTGTCTCCCCCTCAATCTATCCTAAAGGCTGCTGCCAGAATCACTGTACTCTTTCCTAGATCTGTCTCAGCTCTCCCCTCATGAAATCCCTCTCCTGGCTTCCGATCAAATCCCGCATCTCCACCTCCATTCTCCTCACTTTAAAGCTTACTTCTCTCAGCTTTTTAAAGCTTACATTCTTCTGCCCCTCCTTACATCTTACCTAATTTCTCTTATGCCACCTCCATACTCTTCCGTTCTTCTCAAGGATGTCTCCTTTGTACCCCCTTTGATCTAAAGCCCTCTCCCACCTTAAACCTTTTTCACTGACTGCCCCACACCTCTGGAATGCCCTTCCCCTCGTACCCGACTAGCACCCTCTCTACTACCAATCCTACCTTTAAGACCCACCTTAAGACACACTTGCTTAAAGAAGCATATGAATAGGCACTTGTGATATTCTGAACACATGATCATAAGCTTGGCCCCCTGCAGCGCATTACATCTCATTAGCACTACTATTATAGGATAGCTATATTATTAGCCAGGATCCCATTCATTCACCAGTCACACTACCATCGTTTTTTGGCAGAACCTGGCTAGGGTTCCTTATGTATGCTAGAGTGCTGTCTTCCTGCTTATTAGGGTTTGTTTATCCTGGCAACATACTGTCTACAGCAGCGACAATTAGGGTGCTTTGGTTCATCTGGAAAGTGACTCACCATAACTCCACTGGTCCAAACGCAAACAACATTTATAGAGGATATTTGCAGTCAGCTTCATTGATCCAGAACACCACATTCATGTATTCATATGAAGGATCTAGTCTTTTAATTCTTATTTTTATCACCCATTTTTTTAAACTTATTTGAATAAGTGTATGTTTTAAAAGTGTCACCATACACCATGGTTTGAGTGCCTTACTAGTTTCTTTTTCTTGGTCTGTTGTTTCTCTTCTTTTCCTACATACAAGACATCTCCCAAGCTACAACCTCTCTCTGAATTCCTTCCATTTACTATCTCTGTACAGTGGCTGAAAAATCTATAAGGTACGAAGATGGTGCTGCACGTGTGGGATAATAAACTAAAGCAATAGGGAGCGTGGGATTAGAAAAACATATAAGAATAAAAACAATAAATTACTGTGGTTACCATATGTTCGGGGGTTGGTGAGATTATAAATACACTACACCACGGCCATGTGCAAGCGGACACGTTATGGTCTCTAAGCACTTCCAGTACACTTCCAACAAAGGTATGGTGGTTTCAGAGGTTTTTTGAAATAAATAAATTATAAATATATCTGTACTCACACGCGCCGAGTGTGAGTCCTTGCAGGAAATTGTTGACTTGGGGTTAAATTAACCATCCGCATCTCCCCCCATGTAGGACCTTCTTTATTGCACCAGCATGGGTTTAACCCCGGTCTTGGCCATAGATGGGGACTCTCCCCAGTGGTGTATTATGGGTTTTAGGTGGGGGGGGTTAGTTGGAGAAAGTGAGGCACGTTGTCAGTGGGTTTAAAACACATTTATTAGTTTAAAAGCAATTAATAAAACAGGAGCTCACATAACATATACGTGGTTGGAACCCTGGCCTCCTCGTGCAGTCCAGGATACAGTTAAGTAGCAGCGTTTTTTGCGATCACGCGTCGTGATCAGGAGAAAAAAAACTTTCCTCCTTGTCGCCAATGTTGGTTGTTGTCCGGCTACGGGAGCCACGTTGGGCCAAATTCAGCTGGAACTTAAGCTACGCGTTTCGCCGAGTCACGGCTTCCTCAGCCTCATATGCTGACACGTGCCTCACTTTCTCCACTTACCCCCCCCTAATACCACCACTGGGGAGAGTCCCCATCGATGCCCAAGACCGGGTTAGAACCCCATGCTGGTTGCAAAATAAGAAGAGTCTCAACTGGGGGGAGATGCGGATGGGTTAATTTCAACCAAAGTTCCAATTTCCTGCAAGGCTCACACTCGGCCGTGTGAGTACAGATATATTTATATATTTATTTAATTTCAAAAACCCTCTGAACCACCATAACCGTTGTTGGAAGTGACTGGAAGTGCTTAAGAGACCATATTACCGTGTCCCGCTTGCACATGGCCGTGTAGTGTATTTATATCTCACCAACCCCCACAACTTTTATTGTAACCACAGTAATTTTATTGTTTTTTATATCTTATATGTTTTTTCTAATCCCACTCTCCCCTATTGCTTGTATGTTTCGTATCTTTTAAGGGTTCCGGATTAGCCCCTTCCCTGGGTGTTGAAGCAGAGGGGAAAC
>WSYH01009905.1:0-24614 GCA_036426205.1 Ascaphus truei | reverse complement strand
TGTGTGTGTGACTCCCTGTGCTCCCTGCTCTGTGTGTGTGTGTGTGACTCCCTGTGCTCCCTGCTCTGTATGTGTGTGTGTGTGACTCCCTGTGCTCCCTGCTCTGTATGTATGTATGTGTGTGTGTGTGTGACTCCCTGTGCTCCCTGCTCTGTATGTGTGTGTGTGTGTGTGTGACTCCCTGTGCTCCCTGCTCTGTATGTGTGTGACTCCCTGTGCACACTGTTCTGATGGTGACCCCTCCCTCCCTCACCTCTCTCTTTCAGGATTGCCCAACCCCACCACTCCAGTTTTGCCCCCTTGACCCCTCCCGCCTCCTACATGCGCCCCCTCTGCTCTGCGCCTCCCTTCCTTGCGGGCGCCTGGGCTCCTACGCTGCTCAGCTCCCCCCTCCCAGGGCTGCACCCTCAGCTTCTCCAGCAGATCTGCCCCCCACACTGGTACCTGCCTCCACCCTCCCCCTGCAGGGGTCTCTGAGGACCAGAATGCATTGCAACACTGGACAAGACTGACACGACTGACCAGAATGCACTGCAGCAAAGTACAGGTCTACTGGGGACCAGAATGCATTGCAACACAGGACTATATGGCCCAGAATATTTGGTAGTGTTGGACTACAGGGCCCATAATGCATTGCAGGACGGCAGTAGGTTGCTGGGCCGCCCTGGCAGAGAAGGGGTGGGTCAGTGGGCTGTCACTGCGTCACCGCGTCACCTCGCAGTAGGAGGGACACCGGCTCCTTCGCTATACAAGTCACAATGCAGTCTACAGCAAGGGCGGGCAACTGCAGTCCTCAAGGGCCACCAACAGGTCAGGTTTTCATATATCCCTGCTTCAGCACAGGTGGCTCAATCCATCCCAGCGTCAGCTCAGGTTTCTCAATCAGTCCAAGCTTCAGCACAGGTGGCCCAATCAGTGGCTCAGCCTTTAACTGAGCCACTGATTGAGCCACCTGTGCTGAAGCAGGGATATCCTGGACAGCTGACCAGTAGGTGGCCTTGTGCACTGGAGTTGGCCGCCCCTGGACTACAGTCTGTGAACGTGTGCTCTAGATGGAGGTTTGATGGAGCGACGCTCTGTGGGGGTCTCACCCCGGGGTGGGGGTCTCACCCCGGGGGGGGAGGGGGGGCAGATAAGAGCCCAGGTTCTGCACTCACCGTCACGGGGGCAGAAAAATAAATGTAATTTATTCAATAAATGCCTGTGAAATGAAAGTGTGCGCCACCGCGCCCGTCACGCGCCCGTCACACGCCCGTCACACGCCCGTCACACAAAAAGAAGCACACCGACCACGCACCTTCCCCTCCCCCGAGGGGGTCAATAATAAATGTCTATAACACACTATTATTCTGCTGCCGGGGTCATCTCCGTCCTCTGCGCCTCAGTATGTGTAGTGTCCACCCCCCCTCCCTCCCGCTGCGTCCCCCCTCCCTCCCGCTGCGTCCCCCCCCTCTCCCGCTGCGTCCCCCCGTGCTGTCGCAGGAACGCTTGGAGTTTGCACGGGTAATCGGTCATAAGTCCGGAGGCTCCGAGGTCCAAAGCTTTCTGGAAGTCCGAGTCCTGGTTCAGCACCCAGAAGTAAACCTGGGGAGGGGGAAGGAGTCAGGAGGAGCCGCGCAGAGCGTCGCGGGTAAAAATCTACCCGGCGCAGAGAATTGTGCCAAAGACAATTTGCTGCAGAGCGTTGTAAATAGAATCCCCCCCCCCAAAAAAACAGTAACACAAGATGAGATACACACTGACACACAGAATGAGACACTGACACACTGACACATACACACACACACTGACACACACACACACACACAGAGATAGCTGTTGTGACAATAGCAGAGCAACACACAGCATGAAACACACACAGAGCATGAAACACACACACAGCATGAAACACACACACACACACACACACAGCATGAAACACACACACACACACAGCATGAAACACACACACAGCATGAAACACACACACACACAGCATGAAACACACACAGCAAGACACAGACGTGTGTTACCTGGATCCCTCTGTCCTGTAGGTGCTGGAGCAGACTCTTCCTCATTATGAGCCTGTGACAGAGACGAAAGGTGTGTTAGTGTGACAGAGACGAAAGGTGTGTTAGTGTGACAGAGACGAAAGGTGTGTTAGTGTGACAGAGACGAAAGGTGTGAGTGTAACAGAGACACAAGGTGTGTGAGTGTAACAGAGACGAAAGGTGTGTGAGTGTGACAGAGACACAAGGTGTGTGAGTGTGACAGAGAGAAGGTGTTCGCGTGTAACAGAGACGCAAGGTGTGAGTGTAACAGAGACGAAAGGTGTGTGAGTGTGACAGAGACACAAGGTGTGTGAGTGTAACAGAGACGAAAGGTGTGTGAGTGTGACAGAGAGAAGGTGTGCGCGTGTAACAGAGACGCAAGGTGTGAGTGTAACAGAGACGAAAGGTGTGTGAGTGTGACAGAGACACAAGGTGTGTGAGTGTGACAGAGACAAGATGTGTACGTGTAACAGAGACGAAAGTTTTGTGAGTGTGACAGAGACAAGGTGTGCGCGTGTAACAGAGACGAAAGGTGTGTGAGTGACAGAGACAAGGTGTGCGCGTGTAACAGAGACGCAAGGTGTGAGTGTAACAGACACAAGGCGTGTGAGTGTAACAGAGACAAAAGGTGTGTGAGTGTGACAGAGACAAGGTGTGCGCGTGTAACAGAGACGCAAGGTGTGTGAGTGTAACAGACACAAGGTGTGCGCGTGTAGCAGACGCAAGGTGTGCGCGTGTAGCAGACGCAAGGTGTGCGCGTGTAACAGAGACACAAGGTGTGCGAGTGTAACAGACGCAAGGTGTGCGCGTGTAACAGACGCAAGGTGTGCACGTGTAACAGAGACGCGTGGTGTGTATCTGAATGTACGTGTGTGGTTGTGTGTGTTTATTTCAATTTACATGCGTGTATGTATGTGTTTGAGTACGTGCGTGTTCATGTAAATCTATACTGTATGTGTGCATATGTGTTAATGTAAGTGTGTCTGTGTGACTGGTCTGAATGTGTGTGTGTGTGTGTGTGGGAGTGTGTGAGTGAATGTGCGTTAGGTGTGTGTGTGTGAGTGAATGTGCGTTAGGTGTGTGTGTGTGTGTGTGTGTGCTGCGCTGTCTGTGTGGTGACTCCCTGTCTCCCTGCTCTTTGTGTGACTCCCTGCCTCTGTTGAACATCCCTTACTCGCCCTGCTCCTGTGTGTGACTCCCTGCTGCTCTGTGTGTGTGACCCCCTGTGCTAACTGCTCGGTGTGGGCTGTGACTCCCTGTGCTCCTGCTCCTGTGGTGATGACTCCCCTGTGCCATCCTGCTACCGTGTGTGTGGTGTCGTCGCGGTGACTCCCTTTGCTCCGCTCTGTGTCGTGTGACTCACCTGCTGCGCCCTGCTCTTGTGTGTGACCCCCGTGGCTCCCCTGCTCGTGTGTGACCCTCCCCCTGTCTCCATGCTCTTTGTGTGGTTACTACCCCTGTGCTCCCTAAGCCAATCTAGTGTGCTGTGAACCCCTGCCTGTCGGCCTCCCATGTCTCCCTGCTCTTTGCTGGTGACTCCCTGCTCGTCTGTGCTGACTCTCCTGCCGGTGTAGTGGTGACCCCCTGTGCTAACTGCTCGTTGTGTGCTGTGACTCCCGTGCCCTCCCTTCAATCTGTGTGTGTGACTCACACTTTCTGCTCCCTGCTCATATCACTCGTGTGCGTGTAGTGACTCCCTGTGCTCCCTGCTCTAGTGCATGGTGCTGACTCCCCTGTGCTCACGCTCTGTGTGTGTTCCGACACTCCCCCATGCTCCTTCTCTGTGTAGGTGACACTCCCTCGTGCTCCATCTCTGAATTTGGCTGACTCCCCTAGTGCTCCCTGCCCTTCTGTTGAATGCGTGACGCCCACCCTGCTCCTTCTGTTTGTGTGGGGTACTCCCTGTGTCCCCCTGCTCTGTACATGTGTGTGTGTGCTGCGACTCACCTGTCTTGTTTGTGTGACTCCCTGTGCTCCCTGCTCTGTCCTGACTGACGTTCCCCTGTGCTCCCCCTCGTGTGTGGCTGCCATCCTGCTCTCGTGGTGTGACTCCCTGCTCTGATGTGTATGACATCCCTGCTCTTGTGTGTGTGACGCCCCATGTGCTAACTGCTCGTTGTGTGTGATCCCGGTGCTCACCTGGCTCTGTGTGGGTAGTGACTCCTGCTGCTCCTTACATCAGCATGTGTTGTGATGTGTGTGACTAGCCCTGGCTCCCCTGCTGCGGTGTGTTGGTGGGACCTCCCTCCTAGCTAAACACCCCCTGCCCGTGTGGTGCTGCACAACACCATGGCTCCCTGCCTCTGTGGTGTGACTCCCTGTCGGCTCCAATGCTCTGCTGTTTGGTGGTGACTCCCCTGTGCTCCCTGCATCTGTGCTTGCTGTGACTCCCTGCTGTGCTCCCCGGCTCTTGGTTTGACTCCCCTTTGCCTCCCTGCTCTCCTGTGATGCTGTGAACTCCACCCTGTGCTCCACCTGCAACAATCTGTATGTGGTGACTCCCTGTAAGCAATAACTTGTGTGGGTGTGAAACACTCCCTGTGCTCAAACCTGCAATCCCCACCTGTGTGTGTGACTCCCCGGTGCCACACTGCTCTGTCTCGTAGAATGTGTGTGGACCGGGGAGTCCCTGTCTCCTCCCTGCAACTCCTGTCATGTGTGCTGCTCCCTGTCTCCCTGCGTGCTGATGTGACTCCCTGTGCTCCCTGCTCTTGTGCCGGTAGGTGCACTCCTGATGCCTCCCTGACATCCTGTGTCAGACTCCCTGTGGCGCCTACTCTGTGTGTCGACTCCCCGCATTCTCCCTGCTCTCTGGTGCCGCCTGATGACCCTGCTGCTCCTCTGGCTCTGTCTTGTCTAGTGTGTGACCTCCCTTGCCCCCGCTCTGTAACATGTCGTGTGGCCTGTGTGCTGTGTGTGGTACGCAATCCCCTTGGTGCTCACTCTGCTCGCGGGTCGTGCTGTGTTCGTGTGTAGACTCCCTGTGACTCACTGCCTCTGTATTTGTGTGTGGTGTGGACTCACCCCTCGCATCTCTGTGTGATCGTGACTCACCCTGTGCTCGACCTGCTCTGGTGTGTCGACTCCCCTGTCTCTGGAACTCCCCTGCCTCTGTCGTGTGGTGACTCCCTGCTGCCTTCCCATGCATCCTGTAATAATGTGTGTGTCGACTGGGCCGTGTGACATCCCCCTGTCTCCCTGCTCTGTTGCCAATATGTGCTGCTCGTGTGTGACTCCCTGTGCCTTTCCCCCCGGCTCTGTGTGTGTAGTACTCCCTGTCCTCCCTAGCTCTGTGTTACCATCCCTGTGCTCCCTGCTCTTGTCGTGATTTGACCCCCTAGATCTCCCCTGCATCCTGTGTGTGTTGATGTGACCTCCCCTGTCTACTGCTGCTAGTGTGGGATCCCTGCTGCTCCCAGCTCGGTGTGTGTGTCGTTGTGGGGGTGCACTCCCTGCTGTCTCCCCTGCTCCAGTGTGTGGCTGTGTGTGGCTGTGCGCCCGGTCCCTGTGCTCGCCCCTGCTACCTTGTTGTATGTGTGTTGTGTGTCCGCGACTCCCCCGCGGCTCCCCTGCTCTGGTTGGCTATGGCGTGTGTGTACTCCCCGCTGACTAAAACCCCTGTCCTCTGTGGGGTGCCTGGGGTGGTGTGTGTGACTCCCATGTGCCATCGCCTGGTGCTTGTATGCTTCGGAATGGTATGTGCTGTGTGCGTGTGCTGAGGGTTCGTTGTGTGTGTGGTGTGACTCCCTGTGCTGCTCCCCTGCCTGTGGTCGCTGGTGGGGGGTGGTATTGTCCCAATGGATGTGTCGTACAGACCCCTGTGTCCTACCCTCAACTCTGTATGACTATGGTCTGTGTGCTCGTGTTCGAACTCCACTGTGCTCCAAGGCTGCCGGGGGCATCTGTAGGGAGATGCTGTGATGTGGCACTCCCTGTGCTCCCTGCCGTCTGGGTGTGGGTGGGTGTGTGACCCCCGTGTGCTCCCTGCTCTGTCCCTGTGTCACTCGTCCGGTGTGACAGTCCTTGCTGACCCGGGTGGTGTGTTGACTCGTGGCTCGGCCCCTGCATCTGTGTTTTTGTGACGCCTGTGCTCCCTAGGCCGCACTGATTCGATGTGTAGCTGAAATCCCGTTGCTCCCTTCTAAGTGTCTGCCTGCTGTGTGTGGACTCCCTGGTCTCTCCGCTAGGGCAGAATCTGGGCGGCGCGTGTGTGACTGTCCGGCACCTCCCTGCGCCGGTGCGTGTGTGTAGTGTGTGAGGCGTCCCCTGTCGCGTTCGCCTGCTCTGGTGCTGTGTGTCGATGGTGCTCCCTGGTCCCTGAAACGCAACTGCTCGTGTTGTAGTTGTGTGCGCTGTGTGTGTGCTCTGCTGTGACCCTCCCGTGTGCGTCCCTGCTTCCTGTGGGGGATCGTGTGTGTGTGAAATCCCCACTCGCCATCGATTGCTCCCTACTGCTCCGTCCGTATGTCCGTGTGTGGTGTTGGACTCCCTACTAGGTGCTCGCCTGCTCTGTATGGTATGTAATGTGGATGATGATGTGTCTGACTCCCCTGTGCACCCATGCTCCATAGTATGTGTGTGCTGCTGTGGCTCGTGGACTACTCCCTTGCAGCCACTGCTCTGTAATGATGTGTGACTCCCTTTGCACACTGTTCTGAATGGCTGACCCCATCCCTCCCTCACCTTCATCTTTTCAGAATTCCCAACCCCACCCACTCCAAGTTTTGCCCCCCCCTGACCCCTCCCGCCTCCTACATGCGCCCCCTCATCGCTCTGCGCCTCCCTTCCTTGCGGCGCCCTGGGCTCCTACGCTGCTCAGGCTCCCCCCTCCCAGGCCTGCACCCTCAGCTTCCCCAGCAGATCTGCCCCCCACACTGGACTACCCTGCCCTCCCCCCTCCCCCCTGCAGGGGTCTCTGAGGACCGCAGAATGCATTGCAACACTGGACAAGACTGACACGACTGACCAAATGCACTGCAGCAAAGTACAGGTCTACTGGGACCAGAATGCATTGCAACACAGGACTATATGGCCCCGATATTTGGTAGTGTTGGACTACAGGGCCATAATGCATTGCTGCAGAACGGCAGTAGGCTTGCTGGACCGCCCTGGCAGAGAAGGTGGGTCGGTGGGCTGTCACCTGCGTCACCCCGACGTCACCTCCGCAATAGAGGGACCAACCGGCTCCATTCGCTATACAAGTCACAATGCAGTCTTCAGCAAGGCTGGGCCCTGGCGGTCCTCAAGGGCCACCAACAGTGTCAGGTTTTCATATTCCCTGCTTCGCACAGGTGCGCTCAATCCATCCCGCGTCACTCAGGTTTCTCAATCAGTCCAAGCTTCAGCACGGCGTGCCCAATCAGTGGCTCACGCCGTTTAACGAGGCCCGCTGATTGGAGCCACCTGTGCTGAAGCAGTGGATTCCTGGACAGCTGACCAGTAGGTGGCCTTGTGCACTGGAGTTGGCCGCCGCCTCCGTGACCTACAGTCTGTCGAACGTGTGCTCTAAGACGGAGGTTTGATGGAGCGACCGCTCTTGCGGGGTCTCACCCCCGGGGTGGGGGTCTCACCCCATAGGGGGGAAGGGGGGGCAGACAACTCAAGCCCAACCCAGGTTCTGCACTCACCGATCACGGGGGCAGAAAAATAAATGTAATTTATTCCATAAATCAGCCTGTGAAATGAAAGTGTGTCGCCGACCCCACGCGCCCGTTCACGCGCCCGCCACATCCCCGTACACACACCGCCCCCGTCACCAAAAATAAACCAGTGACACAACCACACGCACCTTCCCTCCCCCAGGGGTCATAACTGCCTAAACACCGTATATCCTGCTGCCTCGGGCTCATGTCCTCTCCGCCTCATTGTGTGTGCCGCTTCACCCCCCCGGTCGCCTAGCCCCTGCGTCCACCCCCCCCCTCCCTCCCGCTGCGTCCCCCCTCCCTCCCTACTCCTGCGCCCCCCCTCCCTCCCGCTCTGTCTGCCCCCTACCGCAAACCCTCTCTCCCGCCTCCCACGTTCCTGTGCGTCGCAGGAACGCTTGGAGTTTGCACGGGTAATCGGTCAAGTCAAAAAACGGAGGCTCCGAGGTCCAAAGCTTTCTGAACGTCCGAGTCCTGGTTCACAGCACCCCCGAAGTACACCTGGGGAGGGGTAAGGGAGTCAGGAGGAGCCGCGCAGAGCGTCGCGGGTAAAAATCTACCCGCGCAGAGCAGAATGTGCCCAAAGACATTTGCTGCACGAGCGTTGTAAATAGAATCCCCCCCCCCAAAAAAAACACACGGAGGTACCACAAGAACCCGATAACAACACTGACCCACAGATGAGACACCTGACACACGAATAACACACACACACTGACACCCCACCACACAAAACACACACACAGAGATAGCTGTTATCGACAATAGCAAGCAACCCACAGCCACGGACCAACACCCCAGAGCATGAAACACACACACAGCATGAAACACACCACACCACACATCCAAACACAGCCAAAACAAAACACACACAACACTCATGAAACCACACACACAAGCATTAAACACACACACACGCATGAACACACACAGCCTACGACACACCTTGTGTTACCTGGATCCCTCTGTCCTGTGGGTGGCTTGCAGCAGAACTCTTTCCTCATTATGACCTGTGCCTTGACGAACGAAATGTGTGTTGTGTGACAGAATACGAAGGTGTGTTAAGTGTGACAGAGACAAAGGGTGTGTTAGTGTGACAGAGACGCAAAGGTGTGAGTGTAACAGAGACCCACAATGGTGTTGCTGTAACAAGACGAAATGGTGTGTAGTGTGACAGAGACACAAGTTGTGAGTGTGAACAAGAGTGACAGCGAAACCAAGAGAAGGTGTTGCGTGTAACAGAGACGAAAGTGTGTGAGTGTAACAGAGACACAAGGTTGTGTGAGTGTACAGGAGACAACGGATGTGTGAGTGTAATAACGACAGAGGTGTGTCGTGCTGAAGGGTGTGCGCGTGTAACAGAGACGCAAGGTTGTTAGTGTAACAGAGACGAAAGGTGTGTGAGTGTGACAGAGACACAAGGTGGTGTGAGTGTACCAGACAGACGAAAGGTGTGACGTGTTACAAGACACAAGGTGTGTGAGTGTGACAGAGACCAATGTGTGCGTGTAAAGAGACCGAACAGTTTTGTGATGTGACAGAGACAAGGTGTGGCTGCGCAGTGTAACAGACAAAGTGTGTGAGTGACGAGACGGTGTGCGCGTGTACCAAGACACGGTGGAGTTAAAGACCAAGGCGTTGTGAGTGTAACAGAGACACAAGTTGTGTAGGTGTGACAGAGACAAGGTGTGCTGCGTGTACAGACACGCAAGTGGTGTGAGTGTAACAGACACAAGGTGTTCCGCGTGTAGCAGACGCAAGGTGTGCGCCGTGTAGCAGACGCAAGGTGTGCGCGTGTAACAGAGACACAAAGGTGTTGCGAGTGTAACAGACGCAAGGTGTCCGCTTGTAACAGACGAAGGTGTGCACGTGTAACAGATGACGCGTGGTGTGTACTGCAATGTACTGTTGGTTGTGTGTGTTTTTTTTCAATTTCCCATGCTGATGTGAATGTGGTTTGAGTACGTGCGTGTTCATGTAATCTATACTGTATGGTGTCATATGTTTAATGAATGGTGTCCTGCTGTGACTGGCTGAATGTGTGTTGTGCTGTGGGTGTAGTGGGAGTGCTGAGGAGTGCAAATGTCGCGTAAGGTGTAATGTGTGTTGAGTGAAAATGTGCGTTAGTTGTGTGTGCTGTGTGTGTGTGGAAGAGTGAATTCGTTAGCGGCTGTGTGATATGGTGTATGTGCGTTAGGTGTTTTGTGGTGGGTGTGTGAAGGCGAATCGCCGTTAGTGTGTGTGTGTGGGGGGGGGAGTGTGTGTGTGGGAGTGTGTGAGTGAATGTGAGTGTGTGTGTGTGTGTGTGTGTGTGTGTGTGTGGGAGTGTGGGAGTGTGTGAGTGAGTGAATGCGCGTTAGGTGTGTGTGTGTGTGTGAGTGATGCACGTTAGGTGTGCAGGGTGTGTCTGGGTTAAAATGACACTAAGAAACGTTGCGCGCATATGGTGTGTGTCGTGTAAATGGAAAGCCGATCTGGTGTGTGGTAAGAGTGTGGTGGAAAGGAGTGTGGATTGAGTTGGCAGACAAAGTGAATGCGACGATTAAGGCTGGGGGCGGTGTGTGTGTGTGCGGGAGGTACGAAGGCCTGTGTCAAGATGAATGGAGCGGTTGTGATGACCTCGCGCGTTAGGCGTAAGTCTGTGAATGGGGAGTGTGTGAGTGAATGCCGCGTAAAGGTGTCGGTGGTTAGTGTGTGTGGCTGTGGTGTGTGTGGGAGGTCTGATGAAGTGATCGCGTCAGTAGGTTATGTGTGAGTGAATGCGCGTGAGCAGTGTGGTGTGGAGGGTGGGTAGTGGGGAGTGAAGATGGAACGCGTCTAGGGTGTGTGTTGATGACGAAAAGTGTACGTGAAATGCGCGTTATGTGTGTGTTGTTAGCGTGATAGAGAAATGCGGCCGTATAGGTGTGGTGTGTGTGAGGTATGTGACGTTAGGTGTGTGTGTGTGTGTGGGTGTGTGGAGTGAATAAGGCGCGGATTAGGTGATGGTGAGAGTGTCGTAGTTGAGAGAAGTAGTGTGAGTGAAATGCGACCGTTATGTGTGCTAGTGTGGTGTAGTCTGTGATTGTTTTGTTGTCGGTGTGTGAGTATGCGCGTTAGGTGGGTGTGTGGTGCATGTGTGTGTGTGTGTTGAGTGTGTGCTTGTTGGAGTGTGTGTGTGGTGTGTATTCGTCTGTGTAGGTGTCTGCTAGTGTGGTAGTGATCATACGTGGTGTTATTTAGATGGCGAGTATTCCTGCCCTGCCGCAGACTCCTCTCCTGCAGATACGACATAGGATAGGAATCACTCTCGATGAGTTGTTCCTCCGGAAGGTAAGTCCTGATGAAATGGGGGCAGATTACCCTCTAGGACCATATCACTAGGGTACTCGAGACAGACAGGTATATACAAGAGAGGTAATACTCTGTACTGACCTGTGTTAAGAGACGGCACAGAGAGAGCCCTCTGTCTACCTGTGTATAAGCATGGCATCGTATAGCGCTCTCTACTGACCCTGTTCTTATAAGAGACGGCACAGAAGAGCGCTCCTGTACTGACCTGTTTATAAGGACGGCACAGAGAGAGCGCTCTGTAGCTGACCTGTTTAGAAGACGGCACACAGTTAGAGCGCTCTGTACTGACCTGTTTATAAGAGACAACAGACAGAGAGCCTCTGTACTGACCTGTTAATAAAAGAGACGGGCATCGTTAAGAGCGTCTGTACTGACCTGTTTATAGAGACGAGCCAACTGCATAGACGCGGCTCTGTACTGACCCTGTTTATAAGGGACGGCACACAGGAAGCTCTCTGTACTGACCTGTTTATAAGAGACGGCACAGTTAGAGCGCTCTGTACTGACCTGTTTATAAGAAGTAACCACAGAGAGAGCACTCGTACTGACATGTATATAAAGAGACGGACACAGAGAGCTCTACTAGTACTGAACCTGATTTATAAAGAGACAGCCCATCAGAAGAAGAGCGCTCTGTACTGACGTTTATAAAGACGAGCACAGTTAGAGCGCTCTGTACTGACCTGTTTTATAGAGACGCAACAGGAGAGAGGCCCTCTGTACTGACCAAATGTGTATAAGAACGGCACAGAGAGAGCGCTCCTGTACTGACCTGTTTATAAGAGACGGCACAGAGAGAGCCTCTGTTACTGACCTGTTTTATAAGAGACAAGCACAGTTGAGCGCTCTGTACTGACCTTTTTAAATTAAACGCGCCAAGACAGAAGAAGACTCTCTGTACTCCACTGTGTAAAGAGCACGGCACACGAGGACAACTCTGTACTGACCTGTGTATACAAAGGACCGGCACAGTAGAGCGCTCTGTACTGACCTGTTTATAAGAGACGGCACAGAGATAAAGCACTCCTGACTGACCTGTGTATCAAGAGACGGCACAGTTAGAGCGCTCTGTACTGACCTGTTTTAATCGAGACGGCACAGTTAGAGTCGGCAATCTGTACTGACCTGTTTATAAGGAACGGCACAGAGAGAACGCGCTCTGTACGTGACCTGTTTATAGAAGACGGCACAGTTAGAAGCGCTCTAACTACAAGACCTTCATTTATAAGACGCACAGAGAAACGCTCCTGTAAACTGAGCTGTTTTATAAGGACCACGGCATGACACTTTTTCCACCACACACACTCCCAAGACAGGAGCAAACGCATAGTGAGGAGCCTCACGCTGCTACATACCGGAGGAGGAGAACGCATTAGCCACTAACGCCAAGCGGGAGTGAACATACTGTACGAACAATAAGCATCCCTCCCCTGACCGTTCTTGAAAAGAAGAGGGAGACGAACGTAGTGGCAGACCCCACTGAAAACAACGTACCAAGTCACAAAACACGTACCGATCTGAGTCAGGCTTGTCATGAAAGGGGAGCACCAGAGAGAGGAAGAGACGCGCAAAGACAGTCTGGACAGAATCGAGCCAGAGCAAGTCGAGTGCGAGTCATGGAGAGTAATAGAGAGAGAGCAAGGTGGAGAAAGAGGGAAGACGTAAAAGAGGGTCGGATGGTCAGATACACACGCAGGAGCAAGAGAGTAGAGGGTGGGAGAAACGGGGAATACAGAGAGAGGGTCGTGCGGAGGATAAAAATAGGGGGAGTGCGGGAGATGGAGAGAAGAAAAGGATAGAGACGACAATAAAGAGAGGTAAGAGGGTTTCTCCGCTCACTCAGTGCACATCACCGTACTCGCACCTATCCATCATATCTCAACGCCCACACAACACACATTTCCTTTGCACTTCTGCCTGTCCGTTCTCCCTCCAATACCAAGCTGCCATGTCAGTTTTGCTCCTTACACCCACACAGTGCCTGTGGTGTTTAGACACAGTTTTGCGCTCCCGGTCTTCATTTCCGCCATGAGTTTGCTACAGCACCTCACTTCCTTCCAGAATTCGGCTAGTCTGCCCTCTCCCCCTCGCTTGCTGCACACCGCAATGGCTGTCGCCCTCCAGGCTATCTATGCTACCCACAATACACTGGCACTCTCTTTTCCCCTTCAACCTGGCTGAGTAGTACCCTCCATTTAATTGCTCCTGGCAAGGACTCATCCTTTTCTCACCTATCTCCCCACTATAACGCACTCAACCAGCAGAACATTCTCTCACACACCATCATCCCAAGTCGCCTTTGTATCAAATCCATGCTTTACACTTTCTAATCAAGTGAAGAACCGACAAAACGTGTTGCTGCTTGTAAAAGCCAGTTGCCCTTCGCGGCTAACTCATCCTACACATGAACACCAGGCCTCCACAATCAAGACTAAGCAAGAACCTGCCAAAACTAGAAGCGCAGGGAATAGAGAGGGCGGAGAAGAGAGAGAGGACTGGGAGAGGAAACTCAAAAGAGAGGAGTGAGTGAGGCGCGAGAGGAGTGACTCCGAGACAGCTGTGTTTAGGGGGCGAAGGAAGTGATAGAAGAAGGCTTTGCTTTACCACGGGCTGGGAGGGAGTGATCGAGACAGGTCTCTCTGTTAGGGGGGGAGGGACGCTCTGATACCTCACGCACGCCTGTGTTACGGGGCGGAGGGAGTGATGAGAGACACGGCTCTTCCCTCATAAAAGGCGGGGGGGAGGGAGCTGATAGAGACAAAAGCGGCTGTTTAGTAGGGGGGAGGGAGTGACAGAACCGGCTGTTTGGGGGGGCAGGGAGTGATAGGGGGGGGGAGGGATGACTACGAAGAGTGAAGTTCGTTAGGTGTGTGTGTGAGTGTATGTGCGTTAGGTGTGTGTGTGTGTGGGTGTGTGAGTGAATGCGCGTTAGGTGTGTGTGTGTGGGGGGGGGAGTGTGTGTGTGTGTGTGTGAGTGAATGTGGTGTGTGTTTTGTGTGTGTGTGTGTGTGGGATGTGTGGGGTGTGTGGTGGTTGCGCGTTAGGTGTGGTGTGTGTGTAGTGCGTGAATTCGCGTTTAGGTTGCGTGTGTGTGTGTGTGGTGTAATGTCCGTTAGTGTGTGTCGTGTGTGGTGGTGCGGAGGTTTGTGTTTGGGAGTGTGATAATGCTCGTTGATGTGGTGTGTGTGTGTGAGAGTGTGTGTGTGGGAGTTGTGAGTGAATGCGCGTTGGCGGTGGTGTGTGTGGAGTTGCTGAGTGAATGCGCGTTGTGTATGTGTGTGTGTGTGTGGGAGCGTGTGTGTGTGGGAGTGTGTGATGAATGCGCGTTAGGCGTGTGTGTGTGTGTGTGTGTGTGGAGTTTGGGAGTGAATGCGCGTTAGGTGTGTGTGTGTGTGAGTGAATGCGCGTTAGGTGTGTGTGTGGTTGTGAGTGAATGCGCGTTAGGTGTGTGTGTGAGTATGTGCGTTAGGTGTGGTGTGTGTGTGGGTGTTTGATGAATGCGCGTTAGGTGTGTGGGAGAGTGTGTGTGTGTGGAGTGTGTGAGTGAATGCGCTTTAGTGTGTGTGTGTGTGTGTGTGTGTGTGTGTGTGTGTGGTGATGCGGTGTGTTAGTGTGTTTGGTGGTGTGTGTGTGTGTGTGTTGTGTGTGTTGGTCGTGTGTTCGCGGTGTGTGTGTGTGGTTGTGTGTTTGTGTGTGTGGTGTGTTGTGTGGCGGGTCCTGCCTGGCCGCTGACCCTTCTCCTGCAGATACGCTAGAATGGTTCCTCATGAGTTTGTTCTCCGGAAGGTAAGTCCTGTGAGAAATGGGGCAGATTAAACCTCTAGGACCATATACTGGGCACTCAGAGACAGACAGGTATATACAGAGAGAGGTATACTCTGTACTGACCTGTGTATAAGAGACGGCACAGAGAGAGCCCTCTGTACTGACCTGTGTATAAGAGATGGCATCGTTAGAGCGCTCTCTACTGACCTGTTTATAAGAGACGGCACAGAGAGAGCGCTCTGTACTGACCTGTTTATAAGGGACGGCACAGAGAGAGCGCTCTGTACTGACCTGTTTATAAGAGACGGCACAGTTAGAGCGCTCTGTACTGACCTGTTTATAAGAGACGGCACAGAGAGAGCGCTCTGTACTGACCTGTGTATAAGAGACGGCATCGTTAGAGCGCTCTGTACTGACCTGTTTATAAGTAGACGGCAAGAGAGAGCGCTCTGTACTGACCTGTTTTAAAGGACGGCACAGATAGAGTCTCTGTACTGACCTTTTATAAGAGACGGCAAGTTAGGCGCCGTACTGACCTGTTTAATAAGAGACGGCACAGAGAGAGCACTCTGTACTGACCTGTATAAAGAGACGCACATAGAAGCCTCTGTACTGACCTGTTTATAAGAGACAGATAGAGAGAGCGCTTCTGTACTGACCTGTTTATAGAGACGCACAGTTAGACGCTCTGTACTGACCTGTTTATAAGAGACGGCACAGAGAGAGCGCTCTGTACTGACCTGTGTATAAGAGACGGCACAGAGAGAGCGCTCTGTACTGACCTGTTTATAAGAGACGGCACAGAGAGAGCGCTCTGTACTGACCTGTTTATAAGAGACGCACGTTAGAGCGCTCTGTACTGAACTTTTATAAGGACGCACGAGAGAGCTCTCTGTACTGACCGTGTATAAGACGCACAGAGAGAGCACTCTGTCTGAACCTGTGTATAAGAGACGCACGTTAGCCTCTTACTGACCTGTTATCATAGACGGCAAGAGATGAGCACTTCTGTACTGACCTGTTTTATAAGAGACGGCACAGTAGAGCGCATCTGTACTGACCTGGTCTTTAAGAGACGGCACAGTTATAGGCGCTCTGTACTGACCTGTTTATAAGAAGCACGGCACAGAGAGAGCGCGCTGTACGACCTGTTTATAAGAGACGCACAGTTAGAGCGCTCTGTACTGACCTGTTTATAAGAGACGGCACAGAGAAAGCGCTCTGTACTGACCTGTTTATAAGGGACGGCATGACAGTTTCCACCACACACTCCCGCAGGGGAACGAAGGGAAGGAGCCCCGTGTAATACAGGAGGAGGAGGATTAGCCCTCGCCGCGGGGTGAATATTACAGGCATGTCTGCGTTCTGGGGGGGAGAGAAAAGAGGGCGTGAGAAACAGAGAGAGAGGGAAGGGGAGAAGAGAGAGAGAGAGAGAAAGAGGAGAAGAGAGAGAGAGGGGTGGGAGCAAGGGGAGAAGAGAGAGAGAGGGTGGAGAAGAGGTCTCGCTCTCTCCTTTTGTCTCACCTACCCCCTTTATGCATTCCTCTCTGTCTTTTCTATTGGTCCTAGGCCCGCACAAACCTGGTGCCCCTCATGACCCCCCGGGACGCGATAACCCCGGGCGATTCGGTAGACCCATGTTCGTCCGTCTGATTCATTTCTATTCTACAGAACTTCTCATCCTTCTTCGCACTGCACGTGTGGCTACATTCGCACCTCGCTCCGCTCCACTCCTCGTGCTCTTTGCTCTGTACCCCACAGTGCCTGTGTGTTATACACAGGTTCGATCCCTGTCTGCATTATGCATGATTGCTACAGCAACCTCATCCTTCTATCAGAATGGGCAGTCTGCCCTCTCCCCCTCTGCCTTCTGACAGATGGCTGTCCCCACTATCTTGCTATCCCAAATACACTGGCACTTCCTTTTCCACTTCAACACTGGCTGAGTGAGTACCCTCCTGTATTTGCTCAACTGGCAAGGACTCATCCTTTTCACACCTTTCCCCACTATCAACTCACTCACCAAGCGAGACAATTCTCTCACAGTCACCATCATCCACAAGTCCTTGTATATCCATGCTTTTTCTCAATAAGTGAAGAAAGACAAAGAACTTGTTGTGCTTGTAAAAGGAACGAGTTGAACCTATCTGGGCTAATCACCTCACATACCCCGCCTCCAGATAATTGGATAGGAAAGAGCCGTGGGTAGGGACTGATGAACTCAGAGGGGAGGTGAGCTAGTTTGTGAGAGGGAGAACGTGATAGATACAGGCGGTGTTACGGGGGAGGGAGTGATATATGCGCTGTGTTAGGGGAAGATGAGGCGTGATATAGAAAAAGGCGTTTAGGGGGAGGAGTGATGAGACAGCTGTGTTAGAGGGGGAGAGGAAGTGATAGAGACAGGCTGTGTTAGGGGGGGAGGGAGTGATAGAGAACAAACCGGCTTTGTTATGTGGGGGCAGGGAGGTGATTGTGAGAAGACAGGCTGTGTTTAGGGGGGGGAGGGTGATAGGATGATAGAGACAAGGCTGTGGTTATGGGTGAGAGGTGAGGGAGTGGTAGAGACAGGCTGTGTTAGGGGTCTTCTCTCACCTCCTCACACCCTCCGCCTGACATTTCTTCATGACCTTGTCGTTCACCACTGCCCAGGTTGGTTCTGTCCGAGCGCTGTGACCGTCTACGCTTCTGCCGCACCGACCTTGATAAGGGGACACAGCAAACAGCGAACTCACCTAGGTCGCGTCACTGTCACCACGGGGGAGTGGACACACAGTGTGACATTTTATCCCTTCTGTCTGTGTCACCCCTGCGGGGGATGGGACACAGTGTGATATATATCCCTTCTGTCTGTGTCAACCCTGCGGGGGAGGGACACACAGTGTGACATATATCCCTTCTGTCTGTCCCCTGCGGGGGGAGGGACACACAGTGTGACATATATCCCTTCTGTCTGTGTCACCCTGCGGGGGAGGGACACACAGTGTGACATATATCCCTTCTGTCTGTGTCACCCTGCGGGGGGAGGGACACACAGTGTGACATATATCTTTGCTCCTGTCACCCCTGCGGGGGAGGGACACACTGTGACCATATATCCCTTCTGTCTGTTGTCACCATGCGGGGGGAGGGACAACATTGTGGACATACATATCCCTTCTGTCTGTGTCACCCTGCGTGGGGGGAGGGACAGCAGTGACATAATCCCTTCTGTCTGTGTCACCCTGCGGGGGGAGGGACACAGTGACATATATCCCTTTCTGTCTGTGCTCACCCTGTCGGGGTAGGCCAGTGACATATATCCCTTCTGTCTGTCACCCTGCGGGGGGGAGGGACACAGTGACATATATCCCTTCTGTCTGTGTCACCCTGCGGGGGGAGGGACACAGTGTGTGACATATATCCGTCTTCTGTATGTGTCACCCTTCCGGGGGAGGGACACACGTGTGACATATATCCGCTCTGTCTGTGTCACCCTGTCGGGGAGGGACACACTGTGACTATTCCTCTGCCTGTGCCACCTGCGGGGGGGAGGACACACCGTGTGACATATATCCCTTCTGTCTGTGTCAACCCTGCTGGGGGGAGGGACACAGTGTGACATATATCCCTTCTGCTGTGTCACCCCTGCTGGGGTAGGGCACACAGTGTGACATATATCCCTTCTGTCTGCATGTCACACCACTCCTGCGGGGGGAGGGACACCAGTGTGACATATATCCCTTCTGTCTGTGTCACCCTGCGGGGGGAGGGACACAGTGGACATATATCCCTTCTGTCTTGTCACCCTGGCGGGTGCTGTATTGGAGTGGGGGTAGGGACCACACAGTTGCATATATCCCTTCTGTCTGTGTCACCCGGGCAAATGCGGGGGGAGGACACACGTGTGACATATTCCCTTCTGTCTGTGTCACCCTGCGGGGGAGGACACCAGTGTGCACATATATCCTCTGTCTTGTGTCACCCTGTCGGGTGGGAGGGACACACAGTGTGACATATATCCCTTCTGTCTGTGTCACCCTGCGGGGGGAGGGACACACAGTGTGACATATATCCCTTCTGTTCTGGTGTCACCCCGGCGTGGGGAGGGACACACATTGGTGCCATATATCCCTTCTGTTCGGTGTCACCCTGCGGCGGGGAGGGACACATGTGTGACATTATCCCCTTCTCTGTCTGTGTCACCCGCGGGGGAGGGACACAGTGTGGACATATATCCCTTCTGTCTGTGTCACCCTGCGGGGGAGGGACACCCACGGTACATATATCCCTTCTGTCTGTGTCACCCCTGCGGGGGGTAACACAGTGTGACATATATCCCTTCTGTCTGTGTCAACCACTGCGGGGGAGGGACACACAGTGTACACTATATCCCTTCTGTCTGTGTCACCCCTGCGGGGGGAGGGACACACCAGTGTCCTATATCCCTTCTGTCTGTGTCACCCTGCGGGGGGGACAACACAGTGTGACATATATCCCTTCTGGTCTGTGTCACCCTGCGGGGGAGGGACACACACGTGTGGACATATATCCCTTCTGTCGTGTCACCCTGCGGGGGGAGGGACACAAGTGTGACATATCCACTTCTGTCTTTGTGTCACCCTGCGGGGGAGAGGGACACAGTGTACATATATCCCTCTTTCTGTCTGTGTCCCCTGCGTGGGGAGGGACCGTGTGACATATAGTCCCTTCTGTCTGTGTCACCCCTGCTGGGGGAGGGACACCAGTGTACATATATCCCTTCTGTCTGTCACCCTGCGGGGGGAGGGACACATGTGACATATCCCTTCTGTCTTGTCCACCCTGCGGGGGGAGGGACACACAGTGTGACCTATATCCCTTCTGTCTGTGTCCCCCTGCGGGGGGAGACACACATGTGACATATATCCCTTCTGTCTGTGCACCCTGCGGGGGAGGGGACACAGTGTGACATATATCCCTTCTGTCTTTGTCACCCCTGCGGCGGGAGGGACACAGTGTACCTATATCCCTTCTGTCTGTGCACCCCTGCGGGGGGAGGGACACACGTGTGACATATATCCCTTCTGTTCTGTGTCACCCTTGGGGGAGGGAACAGTGACATATATCCCTTCTTCTTCTGTCCACCCCTGCGGGGGGAGGACACACATTGTGACATATATCCCTTCTGTCTGTGTCACCCCTGCGGGGGAGGGACACACGTGACATATCTCCTTCTTCTGTGTCACCGCACCCTGCGGGGGATGGACACATGTGACATAATCCCTTCTGTCTGTGTACACCTGCGGGGGAGGGCACACAGTTGACATATATCCCTTCTGTCTGTGTCCCCTGCGGGGGAGGGACACATCAGTTGACATATATCCCTTCTGTCTTGTCACCACCCTGCGGGGAGGGACACACTGTGACATATAATCCCTTCTCCTGTCTCACCCCCCTGCGCGGGGGGATGGACCTCGTGACATATATCCCTTCTGTCTGTGTCACCCTGCTGGGGGAGGGACATCACATGACTATATCCCTTCTGTCTGTGTCACCCTGCGGGGGGATGGGACCACAGTGACATATATCCCTTCTGTCTTTGTCACCCTGCGGGGGGAGGACACATTGTGATATATCCCTTCTGTCTGTGTCACCCTGCGGGGGTGAGGAGACACACAGTGTGTACATAATCCCTTCTGTCTGTGTCACCCTGCGGGGAGGGACACAGTGACATATATCCCTTCTGTCTGTGTCACCCTGCGGGGGAGGGACACAGTGGTGATTATATCCCTTCTGTCTGTGTCCCCCCTGCGGGGGGAAGGGACACCAGTGTGACATTATCCCTTCTTCTGTGTCACCCTGCGGGTGGGGAGGGACACACGTTGACATATATCCCTTCTGTCTGTGTCACCCTGCTGGGGAGGGACACAGTTGGACATATATCCACTCTCTGTCTGTGTCACCGCTGCCGGGGGGAGGGCACAGTGACATAATCCCTTCTGTCTGTGTCACCCTGCGGGGGAGGAACACACAGTGTGCAATATCCCTTCTTCTGTTGTGTCACCCTGTCGGGGGAGGGACACAGTGTGACATATATCCCTTCTGTCTGTGTCACCCTGCGGGGGGAGGTGACACACAGTGACATATATCCCCTTCTGTCGTGTCACCCTCGGGGGAGGGGACACACAGTGTACATCTATCCCTTCTGTCTATCCCCTTCTGTCTGTGTCACCCTGCGGGGGAGGGACACAGTGTACATATATCCCTTCTGTCTGTGTCACCACTGGCGGGGGAGGGACACACAGTGTGACATATATCCCTTCTGTCTGTGTCACCCTGCGGGGGGAGGACACCCAGTGTGACATATATCCCTTCTGTCTGTGTCACCCCTCGCGGGGGGAGGCACCCAGTGTACATATATCCCTTCTGTCCTGTGTCACCCTGCGGGTGGAGGGACCCACATGTGTGACATATATCCCTTCTGTCTGTGTCACCCTGCGGGGGGAGGGACACAGTGTGACATATATCCCTTCTGTCTGTGTCACCCTGCGGGGGGAGGGACACAGTGTGCATATATCCCCTTCTGTCTGTGTCACCCTGCGGGGGGAGTACACACAGTGTTGACATATATCCCTTCTGTCTGTGTCCCCCTGCGGGGGAGGGACACCAGTGTGACAATATTCCCTTCTGTCTGTGTCACCCTGCGGGGGAGGGACACAGTGTGACAATTATCCCTTCTGTCTGTGTCACCCCTGCGGGGGGAGGCACACAGTGATGACATATATCCCTTCTGTCCTGTCGTCACCCTGCGGGGGGAGGGACACAAGTGGACATATACCCTTCTGTCTGTGTCACCCTGCGGGGGAGGACAACACAGTGTGACATATATCCCTTCTGTCTGTGTCACCCCTGCGGGGGACGGACACACGTGTGACATATATCCCTTCTTCTGTGTGTCACCCTCTGCGGGGGGAGGGACACACAGTGTGACATATATCCCTTCTGTCTGTGTCACCCTGCGGGGGAGGGACACAGTGTGACATATATCCCTTCTGTCTGTGTCCACCCTGCGGGGGGAGGGACACCATGTGACATATAGTTCCCTTCTGTCTGTGTCACCACTGCGGGGGGGGGGACCAGTGTGACATATATCCCTTCATGTCTGGTGTCACCCTGCGGGGGGGAGGGACACCGTGTGACTATATCCCTTCTGTCTGTGTCACCCTCGGGGGAGGGACACACAGTGTGACTCATATCCCTTCTGTCTGTGTCACCCTGCTGTGGCGGGAGGGACACACAGTGTGACATATATCCCTTCTGTTCCTGTGTCACCCTCTGGGGGGGAGGGACAGCCAGTGGACACTATATCCCTTCTTTCTGTGTCACCCTGCGGGGGGAGGACCAGTGTGACATATATCCCTTCTGTCTGTGTCACCCCCTGCGGGGGAGGGACACAGTGTGACATATATCCCTTCTGTCGTGCCCCCTGTGCGGGGGGGACACAAGTTGACATATATCCCTTCTGTCTGTCGTCACCCTCTGCTGGGGGGGACACACGTGTGACATAATACCCTTCTGTTCTGTGTCACCCTGCGGGGGAGGGACACAGTGTGACATATTATCCCTTCTGTCTGTGTCACCCTGCGGGGGGAGGACACACAGTGTGACATATATCCCTTCTGTCTGTTCACCCTGCGGGGGGAGGGACACACAGTGACATATATCCCCTTCTGTCTGTCACCCTGCGGGGGGAGGACCACCAGTGGACATATATCCCTTCTGTCGTGTCCCACCCTGGCGGGGGAGGGACACACAGTGTGAATATATCCCTTCTGTCTGTGTCACCCTGCGGGGGGAGGGACATGTGACATATCCCTTCTTGTCTGTGTCACCCCTGCGGGGGAGGGACACAGTGGACCATAATCCCTTCTGTCCTGTGTCACCCTGCGGGGGGAGGGACAACACAGTGGACTATATCCCTTCTGTCTGTGTCACCCTGGCGGGGGAGGGACACACAGTGTGACATATATCCCTTCGTGTCTGTGTCACCCTGCTGGGGAGGGACACAGTGTGACATATATCCCCTTCTGTCTGTGTCACCCTGCGGGGGAGGGACCCACCGTGGGGGGGGGGGGGGGGATAGGGGGGTGTGGCAGGTGATAGAGACAGGCTGTGTTAGGGGGGAGGGGATGATAGAGACAGGCTGTGTTAGGGGGAGAGGGAGTGATAGAGACAGGCTGTGTTAGGGGGTCTTCTCTCACCTCCGCCTGACATTTCTTCATGACCTTGTCGTTCACACTGGCCCAAATGGTTCTGTCCGAGCGCTGGTACCGTCTGACCATGTCCGACACCTTGAGAAGGGGACACAGCAAACAGCGAACTCACACTAGGTCAGCGTCACTGTCACCCAGCGGGGGGAGGGACACACAGTGTGACATTTATCCCTTCTGTCTGTGTCACCCTGCGGGGGGAGGGACACAGTGTGATATATATCCCTTCTGTCTGTGTCACCCTGCGGGGGGAGGGACACACAGTGTGACATATATCCCTTCTGTCTGTGTCACCCTGCGGGGGGAGGGACACAGTGTGACATATATCCCTTCTGTCTGTGTCACCCTGCGGGGGGAGGGGGCTTCTTCCATCCCTCTCTGCATTACAGTCACCATGGAACATGTCTCTTCTCTACCTATGACAGTATTAAGTGAGCTTGAAACACCAACAGGTCAGGATTTCATGATATCCCAGCTTCAGCACAGGTGACTCAATCAGTGGTTCAGTCAACGTCTGAGCCACTGATTGAGCCACCTGTGCTGAAGCTGGGTCTGGTTGAGCCACCTGTGCTGAAGCTGGGACTGGTTGAGCAACTTGTGCTGAAGCTGGTACTGATTGAGCCACCTGTGCTGAAGCTGGGACTGATTGAGCCACCTGTGCTGTAGCTGGGACTGATCTGCGCTGAAGCAGGGATATCCTGGAGACCTGACCTGGTGGTGTCCCACCCCTGCCCCACACCCACTAATCACCTTTCTGATGACGTCCCGGTCGTCCTCCTTAATCTCCACATTAATGGGCATATCGGGGTGTCTCTGAAACACCTCCTCCAACAGCGGGATCCGGCGATCGCTGCCCGACGAGAAGTGACCTGGGGAGGGGGACACCCCAAAATCAGGCATAGCCAAGCTTCCATGTACCCGCACCCACCACCGCCGGCCGCGCCTCAGATTGTAAGCTCCTGTGATCAGCCTGCACACGGCTCTGTATTGTAAGTCCGAAGCCGAGCGATGCTACGGTATAGGGAGCCGCTACTCACCTGGGAAAAATGTGACCTCCAGGGTCTCCTTGTAGGGTGGCAGCTCCTGAGAGAGAGGGAGAAAATGAGAGAGGGAGGGAGAAGGAGAGGGAGGGAGAGGGAGGGAGAGGGAGGGAGAGAGAGAGGGAGAGAGAGGGAGAGAGAAAGAAAAGGGAGAGAGTGAGAAAGGGAGAGAGAGAAAGGAAGAGAGAGAGAGAGGATGAAAAGAGAGAGGGTGAAAGGAGAGAGAGAGATGAGAGGATGAGAGAGAGGATGAAAGGAGAAAGAGAGAGATGAGAGGAAGGATGAGAGAGAGAGAGGAAGGATGAGAGGAAAGATGAGAGGAGAGAGGAAGCAAGAGAGTAGAAGAAGGATGAGAGACAGAGAGAGAGAGGAAGTTTGAGAGACAGAGAGAGAGAGGAAGGATGAGAGACAGAGGAGAGGAAGGATGAGAGACAGAGAGAGAGAGGAAGGATGAGAGACAGAGAGAGAGAGAGAGAGAGGAAGTTTGAGAGACAGAGAGAGATAGGAAGTTTGAGAGACAGAGAGAGAGAGGAAGTTTGAGAGACAGAGAGAGAGAGGAAGTTTGAGAGACAGAGA
>WSYH01009904.1:0-24618 GCA_036426205.1 Ascaphus truei | reverse complement strand
CCCCCCCCCTCTCTCTCTCCTCCTCCCCCCCTCTCTCTCTCTTCTCCCCCTCTCTCTCTTTAGTCAAGCTGCTTCAGTTCCTCCCTTTTGATAGCAATGAGGTAACCTTGTCTTTGTTAAATTAACTCAAGTAAAGTTAACTGAGGTAAACATTGTAATAAATTAATATTGATCAGCGACGACTGTGTTTGCAACAATTGTCATCAGTGTTAGTTATAAATAATAGAAATGATGTAAGGTATAATTCCATATACCATTAACGCAGCAATAGTGCCCGCAACAGCAGCCTTCCGACATCTCCCCCTGCAACTACTGTCAATATGGCTGCGCGGCGTCAAATGGCGCTGCGTTGCCATGCCAACGGGAACGTCACGTGATGTAACAGCATCACGTGATGCTCGTTGCCATGACAATGAGACGCCACATGATGTCACGACGTCATGCGGTGCCACGTTGTCATGGCGACTTGACGCCGCGTGACGTTACATAGCATCCCGTTGTCATGGCAACACAGTGTCATTTTATAAAAAAAAAATCTCCGGGTTGACCGTCAGTCGAAGGTGGCAACCCTGAGTAGCACTCACAAACATAACACCTAAAGGGTGAGACAAAAAACTCCTGCGTGTTTCGGACCATAGGGGGTCTTTTATCAAGGAGTATAAGGGGTAGGGACAAGGGAAATCTTTATATACACCATTTAATAATACCTAACCAATCACAACATTCAAAATTTGCGCCAAAAAACAGCCGTGCGCCGGTCTGACGTCATGCGTGTCAGCCCTGCGTGTCACGTCCATGAAAAAATGGATCGCGCATGCGCAGGCAGCACCTCCTCGCAGACGCCAGATCGCACTCTGAAAACCGTCCCACTGGGCATGGTGACGACAGTGTGGTGGGAGGAGGAAGTCTCCACCAATAGGGGAGGGCCCAGGTACGCCGATGCGGCTAGGTGACAACACTACAGCCTGTCAGAGACCAGGCTGCCGTGTTCATCTCACCAGCCAGAATGGCTGAAAACACCAAGGAACCCACTCCACCATGGGGCGCAAAAAACGCACAAACCCACAATTGGATCTCAATACAATTAAAAAATGGCCATTATGTTAGTGAAACATATTAAAGGGGGACATAGTCCACACCACAAAATACCCTAAATATATCATATCTGTTCAGAAACAACTTAGCCAAGGTCCCATGATCCCATCCCTCCCAAACAAACAACTAAGGCTCTTAATCACATAAACAAACATACATTGGTCCATTAATTTCTAATAACATTTGAAAATACATTATATATTTGGAGGAGAATGGGCCTTATAATAACACTAATGGATTTAAAAACACATGAAGTGGAACATATAACACTGTATATCTATTCCACTCTTCATCATAAATCACCCTTATATTTTAGTTTCTATCATAAATTCCATAGTAGTAAACTTAAAGCTAGCAGGTGTTGAACACATTATTATCAACATTTTCTCAATACCTGTACTTGATAAAAAAACATAAATGGATAAGCATCACCTGAGAGGAAAAGGGGAGGGGGAGGGGGGAAGGAAATCAGAATCCTCTTACATATAATACCCACTCCTATAACATTTAATCAGTATATAAATTAGGTTGTACAACACTGTTTCTCCCCATCTATACAACAATTACACTGTCCAACGACCAAGAAGCATATCAGAATGTATACAAAAAGAGAACCAATAATGACAACCATAGAAGATGGTTGAGAAAGTGAGAATAACAACTATATTCTTTTTTCTAGAGACTAATTGTCTCAAACACTTATTGTTTCAAAAAATGACTGAGATTCCATTCAATGTTGAGACCGCAGGGAGCCCATGTCTTAAGCATAAAAATCCAATAGGCTTCCATGCGGTCCAACAGATTGAGCCTATATCCTCCCCTCTCCTGTAAGAACACTCTCCCAATCTCTTTAACTGTCAATCCTTTGGTCCCCCCTTGCCTGCACTCTGTAAAGTGTTTGGACACCAGGTGAGAACAATCCTGTTTTTTGATAAGTCTAAGGTGTGCCATAATCCTTACTTTCAAAGAACGTGTTGTTCTTCCTACATAATTTGCCCCACAGCGACATGTTAATATAGAGGTAGATGTCAGCCCGGGCCCGTGAGCCCAATCTGGTGTCCCAGAGTTGAGTCCAGTAGCGGAGAATGTGCTGCTGGAGCTAGAAGAAGAGAAGGTGACTACCCAAAGGAGAGGTAAATCACTGCTGATGGTGGTGCCGGAACAAGACCGTTACGTGCCCAACGTCTCCATCAAAAGTGAGGAACCCCGCTGTTGCTCCCCTATGGAGGTGTCCTTGTCTGCCTCAATGGACGATGAGAGTGCAAGTGTGTCATCGGTTGTGACGCGCCTACCGGCGGACCACTACAGCTATGCCATCCTGCGTGAACCACTTACCTGGGATGTCGAGCAGCTGAGTTCGGAGATCCCCCGACGCTGCCGCTGCTGCGGCCTGAACCGTGGAGAAGTCCAATGGCCGTGGCGACTCCCAGCGTGGAGGAGACGGGACCCGAGACGGCTACCAAGGAGGAGAGAACCATCGCGGTAAGGAACCACCAACCCCTTACTCCCGTCAGGTGAAGAGAGAAGAGTCCGGCGAGAGAGAGAAGCCTGCGGCCTACCCATGGCGTTCCCATGATCCTGAAGCGCCACTGATGCCACTCCCAGCGCAGCGACCAGCCGACGACGTACTTCCAGTGCGGGACCTAGACCTGTACCGGGATTCCGCGACGTCGACTGAAGATGACGTCACATCCGGTTTCCCCCACGAGGGGACTGGAAGAGTGTGGCTCCTAATGTCATTCACAGAAGAAGAGAAAGAACAGTACATGGAAGCTGTACTGGGCAGAGGAAAACGGAGGTCTGTAGATACAAAACCTTCCCTATCATCTTCTGGTCGCGGCATAGCCCGACTCAGACTGTGTCAAGGACTGTGTTGTTTCCCCGCCACCTGCCCGTAGCGCCAATGCCACTGCCCCATCACGTTCATGTCCACGGGTCCTAGCAGGGGTAAGAAAGATAAGGTTCCCAATTTATCCACGGACTGGAGGGACTGGGTGACCAGTGATGAAGGGTCTGATGGGGAGATACCCTGGAGTAGTAGAATTCCTGTGTCTAATTCTGCTGTGTTTATGCCTACGCCTAGGGGTAAATCAAGGGGAACAATGTCTTCTGGAAGGGAGGGTTCTGTGAGATCAAAGTTTACCAGTAATGAACCCTACAGTGTATAAACACATGAGCAGAGGGAAATGTAAAGGTTCACTTTCTAGTGGTACCTTAGGTGTGTCATCAAGAAGAGATACAGAGTGGTCAGTTTCCTCATCTGAGTTAGAGGACCAATGGGGAAAGGTGAATCAGCGGGCACTACAATGCAGGAAAAAGCTGCGGAGGCTGGACTGTGCTGGAAAATGTTTCTTTATTCAGGCATGGATAAAAACAAGAGGAGGGGAGACATACCCCGGTGCCTCTAACGCGGTTCACCAACAGAACGCCAAAGCTTGTGGGTTGGAAATGATGAATGTGAAACGCGGTTGAGGCACAGGGGATGTATCCCCTCCTCTTGTTTTTATCCATGCCTGAATAAAGAAACATTTTTAGACATAGTTTTGGACTATAGGTCTGCCCTCCTCCTGGCAGTAATACCTGGTGAGGGCAGGTTTTGCCTGGGGAATCATGGGTTTTCCCCACTTCATGCAGTGCAGTGAGTAAAGGTAGTGTCATCAGGCCTTGTGCCCAATTAGAGACAAAGGGGTGATGCCTGCTGGAGCTTGCTTAATGTACTGCAACTTCCTATTTAGTGAGTCTGTCCCTACAGTGAGAGGAACATGGTTTACCCAACCAATAAAGGGGCCAGTATATTTCTTTTTTTTCTGGTTTCATCTTTCTGGATTTCATATTACTGTATATTGTATACACAGTTACCCTTTAGGGAGCGCCATAGTTATTACGTATCATTACCCAACCAAGCTGTCAGGGCAGGCAGGCTCCGGGGAGCGGTGGGGAAACCTATACCTCCTACCCTAAAAGGGGTTAGGGAAGAGCAAGGACCACTCTCAGTGCCCTTTGGCTGGGAGTAGGATCCAGGGACACCCTGAAGGTGAAGACCTTCAATTGCTATGATTGAGACTGCTGCTGAATAAAGATGACCAAAGAAAGAGCTGCTGCATTTAACCTACACCATCCTGGCCTGAGACTGAAGTATATTGGGAGGAGGGCAACGAGTTATTTTGCAGAGACTTCATCCCATACAGCTGGGGGTTGCACAAGATGGAGGCGCTGCACCTGTGAGTAGAACTCGGGTACAACCCCAGAAGCCTGTCCTGTTATTCCCCTCTCCATCCGGCGGAAGACTCAGGGCCCCCTGTTACCAGCAGGTATGCACCATCCAGAGCGATGCAACCAGAGTAGTCTTTCCCCTAGGAGACCCTATGCGAGATTGAGGTGGGGGGGACAGGGTTACATATACATCACTACTGAGAATACTCCCCAGTACCTGTATCTTCTCACCTTCAACTGGTGACCACGTCAAAGTTTATCAGTGTAGTGTAAGAGCCCTATCTGTTTATTATCAAGAGTCTGCACCTTGTTCACTACATAGAGGGTGATACTATCCTTCATTCACATCAAAGGTGTTTTTTTCCTGAAATCATATACCCTGTATGTTCCTCTTATGTTTGGTGTTTTTATAAGTTTTAAATTGTGGTTTAAGATAATTTGGGGGCTATGCACAAAGCAGTGATAAATGGTTTTATGTGAGATAAATTCCTTTAAAGTGCTAAACTGCCTGCAGCGTGATTTACAAAGCAGTGATAACACTGCAGTATCGCACTTTAAAAGCTTTTTATCACCCAAAAACTGTCAGCGATAAAAAAAAAAGTCGTCCGATCAAGCAAAAAATTGCAAACCCGCCGATTTTTGCCAGTCAGCGCAATTCACAAAGCAGTGATAACTGAACCGCACTGTAAAAGTGCGACATTTCTTTTCACCAGCTAAGGACTGGCAATATGAATAAAAGCATCATTTTTTTTAAGCACACCATTAATACAAGAGGCCGGCAAAGGTCTTCGGATGGTCCCCGCCGTTGTCCGTGGGCCTCCAGGTTGTCCCCGTGGGTTTCTGGGGGCCCTAGGGTGGTTCCCGTGGATGTCTATGGGCCTTCGTGTATTTCCCGTGGGTGTCCGGGGACCACAGGTGATCCCTGCGGGTGCCTTGGGGTTCTTGGGTTGTCCCTGCGGTGGTCCGTGGGCCTCCAGGTGGACTTTGCGGGGGGCCCTCGGGTGGTTCCCGCAGCTGTCCGGGGCCCCACAGGAGTCCCCGGATGGTCCCCGTGTGAGTCTTGGGGTCCTCGTGTGGTTCCCGCGGGTGTCTGGGGGTCCCCTTTGGCCTGCGATACTAATCCTGTGCTAAAAAAAAATTTGTCCAATTCTTGTAAATAAATACTTCCCCCCACAACACATACAGTACAGTAATGTGCAAAATTACTATTATCCAGGATAATAGTGCATTTGCCCATTAAAAATAAAACATTAACAAGCAGAAATAAAGTAAATAAAACGTGCACTGACCCCTGCCAGCCTGCCATGATGAAGGCCGTCGTTATCCTCATCACCGTCCATGTCCTCCGTTGCCATTAACAATGCAATTAAATATTAAAGCTAATGTCCCCTAACCCCTTTATCACCTTAGCGGTTATTTAGTAATTAGTAATTAAGAGGTTAAAATACCTTCACCCACTACCCACCCAGGAGGCCTAACCACCCTCCACAGGCAATTACCACCACCCTCCACCCATTCATTGGCACAGTGGGTACATGATGCCCATATAGCAATTAATGGGGAAGCAAACAAAAAACAGGCCCAAAATAAAACACATTACATAGAAAAATAAACACATTGCAAATGCCAATAAAACAATTGATAGGCACAGTGGGTACATCATGCCCATATAATATGGGCATAATTTAACACTATGCCAGTCAATTGTAAACTATAAAAAAAAACAGCCACCAACAATATCCAAAGTAATCAAAACAATCACCAAATAAACAACAATAAACAAGTAAACACAGCAAAATGACCAGGAAACAATGAATAAAATACCAAAAAAAACATCAGAATTAACAATTAAAACACCAAAACAAAACCATCAATAAATAAAAAAAAAGCTCCAAAATCTAAATCCCAAAAATAAACCCCTATTAAAAATCAAACACCAACCCCCCTTGAAATAATCAATTGAAAATACCCCCTCAAGGGTCATACATAAATACATTTGCAATCAACGGGCAATCCCCCTAAACATATAAGAATAAAAATACAATGAAAAAACCTGTAAAAGAAAAATAACATACATTCAATGTTTTTTCTTACCTTTTAGTCTTCACCCTCCGATTAAAGGGGTCTCCGCAAGCTCTCCAACCAATCCACGATCATAAACAGCAACAGGCCACAGGTAAAGTCCAAAGTCCTTTTCTTCTTTCTTTATCTTCATCTGTTAATTGTTATCCATTTGTGGGTCTTCTTTATTCTTCTGTATCTTCTTCTGTATTTTCATCCATCTTCATCTTTAACGGCATTGTAATCCTATTGGGGAGGAGGTCCTCACTCCTCAGCTTCTTGACGTCAAGTGAGGCTGCACAGGCTTTTATATGGCCTGTGATGTCACATTTGAGTGGCATATGGTTCACATGCCATCTGGTTGGCTGTGAATACCATGTACCCTTTCTGGGGGGAAGTGACGTCATGTAACGGAAGTGAAGCCAGCCAATACGAATGGCTGTGCTTCCTTTCCCTTTAACATGACGTCACCAAAACCAACATGGCTGCCATCACATGTTATTTTAGCCAATCAAATTGTGAGATGTATATCCCCAATCTGATTGGTTGTAGTAGACCATGTGACTCCCTTTGGATGACGTCACATCTTTTCCCAGAATTGACTCACATGGTCTACTACAACCAACCAGATTGAGGATATAAATTTTATGTATGTATAGGTGTTGTAGGGCACAGGGGGTGGGTAGTACATATTGCAATGTTTATTAGGGGCAATTGCCCCCAATAAACCTGCTATTGTGCCTTAACCCCTTCATTGCCTTAGCGGCTACCTGCTAAGGTAATGAATCTGCTTTAATTTAAAAAATTTAATAGTGTGTGGGAGCAGGGGGTCTCCAGTGGTGAACCGCTTTGATTTCTGCCTCAGGGACCCCATACTTCCTGAGATTTAAAAGCACAGGGGATACTGGAACCCCATAATGGAGCCTGTATCTCATGAAGTGGGGGGGCCCGGAGGCTGAAACCAATGCAGTTTCGCTCAGGAGACCCCTTGCACATGTACACTATTATTAAAATCAATATTTTTCATGCACGATCGCCTGTTAGAGCCATGCATGGAGATGCAGCACTCTATGCAGCTCTTACAGGCTGCATTTTTTTTCTAGCAGCTATCGCGCTACAGAATTTATAGCATGGTAGCACTGATACAAAAAACAGCTCACACGATAGTGCATTTTTTTTTATCGCACTTGAAAAAAATCTGGACCTAGAGATTAGAGTTGAAGATTGTGCCTATCACGCATAAACAACATATTTCAAACCTGTAAATTGTGATAACTTGTTATTGGCCATAAGCAGCCACCAGAAACAATGGTTAGATAATATCCCTTATGGGGAGTTCCGGAGATTAAAGCGCAACTGCTCAAACAAAAAAGAAGATTTCTGTGAACAAGCATTACTGTATCTCTCAAAAACAAATGTCTACAAAGAAAGTATGAACAGCAAAGGATGAAGAGGAGCACAGCAGCGTGTCACAGCGATTTTCAGCTTGTGTAGCGCAAAAGAATGAGGGTAACTCCAGATAGGGATATGTTATAAATAAGGTAATTTATTGGTCAGTTTAAAAAACAGCAATGGTAGGAACGCACCTACGCGTTTCCGTCCTAAGATGTCTCAACGCACCTTGAGAAAGTCCTTTACGACGAAACGCTTAGGTGCGTTCCTACCATTGCTGTTTTTTAAACTGACCAATAATTACCTCTTTATAACATATCCCTATCTGGAGTTACCCTCATTCTTTTGCGCTACACAAGCTGGAAATCGCTGTGACACGCTGCTGTCTCCTCTTCATCCTTTCTGTTCGTATCTACCTCCAAGGACTGCACCTGGTGACCCACTCACAAAGAACACCATATAGGAAGGTAAAGGGCAAAGCCCATCTTATTTTACCCTCCATTGCTGGACTTACTTGATTAATTCCCCAGGGTTGAGTATACTGTCATTAGGAGACCAATTTTGGGGTACCCGCGGGGGCACCACCAGGTCTCTAGTTTCTCAACCTGGGATGTCATGTTATAATACTGCATGTCCTGGAGTTTGGATCCACTATTTGAAATGGAATCAACCTATATTTGCTGAGCTATCTATGGTGATGCACCACTATACTGCTCTATCTACGTACAAAGAAAGTATGATGCGGATACATCTCAACCCCGTTATAGTGTGATCCGCTACAACGCAATCCCGGTTATAACGCGGTCTCATTCTGTGGCTCCCAAGGACCGTGTTATAACGGGGTTCAGCTGTATTATAGACAAAACAACACACAAGGTCAATAAAACTGATAGATCTGAAATGTTAATTTACAATACTAAAAATGATCAACAACAAATAGGCAAATCCCAGCCCTTCAAACATATAGATGCAATGTGGTCTTTCTCCCTCCTAATAGAGGTAAATGAGAATTTTAATCCTAATAGAGGTATATTAGTATTTTATCTAGTAGTGTTAGGACTTGCGAACAGGTGTTTGCCTTGTCGTGGCTCGCAAGCTTAAAACGCTTTGGCCAAAGGGTTAAACTAAATGACCATTTTTCAAGAGAATATATTATATTTTACTGTGTATTTTTGTCATGTTAGATGTAGCATTGGGCTTCTCTGTCGTCTGTTGTATACATATGCCACGCGCAATAGCACTCTTTTTTGACACATATATATGTATGTATGTCAAAAAAGAGTATATATATATATATAATAAATGTTGGGGCTTAGGGGTTCCCAAAAAGAGCTTGCTAGGGTTTTGTGTTTTATCATATTACAAAAGGACAATTTGTTAAAAACAATCTTGACTAAAAAACCAAAAATAATTTTTTCATAAGCCCCTAATCTAAACAGCAGCTTGTACCGAGCTTCCCGAAAGAAAAGAAAAATACTTGCTAGAAAATGGGTCAAAAGGCTTTTACAAATGCACAAATGGCAGAGCTTGTCCTTGTAAGCCAAAACAAACAGCTCAAACGTGAGAATTTCGGATAAGTGTCACTGGCAAAAAAAATTGTCATTAAAGAAACTATTTCATGTAACAGCAAGGGAGTGGTCCTACCTTATGGAATGTTGCTTTGGAACACGATATGTCAGGTGAACAACAAGGACTTTGAAGACAAGAATGGGAGAGCCCCTGAGAAACATAGAGAGGGGTCTGGAATCACACAGTGTATCCAATCATTTCCTTATTAAACATCAATGTAATCCCGAAATGTAACTTTTTGTGGCATTGAATTAGTGGCAAACAATTGTAGAGGGAATGATTATGTCAAGAAAATCTCACGTCGCCAATCCTACTGGATTTACACTTTAAAAACCCTGACACCCTTAGGTCTTAACATAGATATTGATTGTGTCTCCTTCCTATAGAGTCTCTCATGTGTTCACCCAATATTTTTGATTAATACCCATCAATTCCATAACAGTCCTTCCATAAATGAGTAGACCACCTTCCTTGTATAGCATAGCCTCCCGGCCGCTATGTCTTTTCCTAGGGCCTACCAGTGTAAGGGTTGGGACCCGCTGCGCCCGGCAGCGCAGGCGGCCGCGTGAGCGTTCCCCACCAGCAGGGGAGGGCAGGTCCCAGTCCCCCCTCGCTGTACGGCTCAATACGCGCTGTGACACGTCAGCCGCCTGGGGATGCAAGAAACTTGTGATCCCGAGCGGTGACGCGTCATGTGGTGCGCTGATGAGCCTATCAGCGGCGGGGGCGGGGGCGGGAGCTGTCAGACAGCTTCCTACACAAGGTAGGGTGTGTGTGTGTGTGTCTCTGCTTGTCTGTCAGTGTCTCTGCTTTTCTGTCAGTATGGGTGCTGTGTTAGTTTCATCGCAATTCTCAAAGAACAAGAGCCTGTTTGCACAGAAACTGCACCGGATCTACAAAAGGGACTGACTCGCATACAAATGTGTGTGGTATTTGTCCTATGATAAATCTGGAATCTTTCTGCCCTGGAAAGTTTGGCAGTTATCCCCAGTAAGTTAAGACGGGGGGAGGGGGTTAATAGTAGCTGTGCGGCTCCTGCGGGTTTGTTTTATACTGGGCCGGTTCCGATGAGTTGGTGATTTCGTCTCGTTCGCTCCAGTTGAGCTTCCTCTGAATGTCTTTCAGTCAGAGTTCTCCGGGAGCTCAAACCACGCCCCCCCTCCCGATCCGGCTCCCTGCAGACCGCCTATTGCGGTCTATGCCTGTCAGCGCGCCGCCTCTCTACAGTGCGGGCGCGCTGACTGAGGGAGCGGGGCCTTAGCCCATGTTAGATGCAGGCAGTGGTTGGGCTAATTTCTTCAGAAAGGCCCTGTGTGCTTTTGCAGCCTTAGATGCAATTGCGGTATCTAAGGGCGGGCCTAGCAACAACCAGAAAGTGTTAGCCTGAGGGATGGATACTGATAGGTCATCACATACTACAGATGAGCCAATCAGTATTCAACCTGCTCTGTTAAGGGGCAGGGTTACAAACATCTCCTGAGGGTTGATCTGGCACTTTCCCAGAAGTCAGTTGAGTGCAGTTGTGTTCTGTTTCCCTCCCCCTGAGGAGTGGCAGGGTGGAATTATATCTTGGGAATTATATCTTGAGACTATCAGGGACAATACTCGGGATGGGGCCTGCAAGGCCTTATCTCTGAAGGAAGGATGTATTGTTTGGCTGACTGTTAATGGAAAGAATAAAGACACAGTTGTACCATTACCAGTGTTCTTCACTGTTTTGCTGCTAAAAGAACAAGGTGTCAGTATGGACTCTCCTTCCACACCAAGGATCCATGCTGACTAGAGGCGCTGCACCCGAGACCAAGGTAACCTGTAAACCTGTCCTGTTCTCCCCACAACACCGCGGAGCACTCAGCCCTCCTGTTGCCACACAGGTACCACACAATACCTGAATGAAGTAGCTAGAGAAGCAGACCCCCCCAATCTCACTTAGGGTGGGGGTACAAGGGCTACACTTGCAATGTTTTGAAAATGAGGAGCAATGACACAATATATTGTCACCTTCGATTACAAATATACCCCAAAACTAGCACTAATCTCTTTGTTTTTGGTGTCAATGCAATATGAACTATGAAATGTGGGATGAATCTAATTGAATTTTGATAGTAAAATATCTATAGCTACAATAATTCTGTTGATTAATTCACTAACAATTGAAAAATATTAGATCTCCTTTGACCAGTTATATGTGATATGCTTGATATGATTTTTTAACCCTCCCAACAGGAATATCTCTGGTTAATTACATTTAACACATGTACAGAATTCAAACATTTATGACTAATTCCCTCTAAGTTCCTGAGACTCATTATATTTGATTTATGATTGAATTGTAAATCTATTTTATTATTATCAAGGTGGAGGTATACTTTGATAGTTACCCTCACTCCTAATATATGTCTAATATTATTGTCTCCTCATACTAATTATTATCTGTTATTCCAAGATATGTTATCTGCCCGATAGATACTAAATATTGTTATCCTCTCTGAAATCAACATGTCTTGACTTTTAAAATCCTATATATCGCATCAAACATGCATGAAACATATATACAGTATTAGAAAATTAAATATTATGTAACCAGGTCTCCCCAGAGTGTCAGCCCCCCCCCCCCTCACCCAGCTGCCGATCGCGGGTGCCGCCGAGTCCAATGGCGGCCCCGTCGGGCGATCTGGGAGGTGAAGGCGGTCAGGTCCCGGCTCGGGGGTTGCTGGGGGCGCGTGCGGCCAGGGATCCCGGCGCTCCCGGAGCCGGGCGGTGAGGGCGTCGCCATTGCCCCTTAGCTCGCGCATGCGCAGTGGTTGCGCATGCACGGAAGGAACCCTAGAGTCAGGGAGATGTCGCGCGAGGGTGAGGAGAGCCGAGAGAGAGTCACGGCAGCCCCAGATAGCTTGCGCATGCGCAGGAGAACACCAAGAAAGCCCGCGAAGCCCTAGCCTATTAGGGAAGGCTCTAAGCAGGGATTACAGATCCCAGGAGCCTCTGCGCGCCCCACGTGATGCCAGGGAGCCAATAGGGCTGAAGGGTGACTTGGCAGAATTAGGGGATAAGATACATTTCGTGCGCTGGGAACGGCAGTTGGAGCTGGGGAGCTGTGAGGGAAGGAAGGGTGCAGGGAGCGAGAGCAGCTCCTGCACCCAGATAGGTAGCCACACCCCAGGTAGGCCCCAACTCCCCACTAGGTTAGTGAGTAAGTGCTGAGGGAGGCCCAAGATAGGGACGCTGCCCTTAGTGCGTTAGTGTGTTGTCTTGTCAGGGTCCCGGCTGACAGTGCTGTGAGGCCTGACAAGAAGGCATAGTGTTAGCGTGCAGCACGTTTGCTGTACGCATCCAGTAGGTTGCAGCGCGTTACTGCAAGTCCTGCGAGTGCTAGTGGTTAGTTAGTCAGGACTGCGAAGGTTAGTTGCAGGGGTAGAGTAGAACAGGGAAGAGTTAGGGGAGCGGGGCAGGCTATTAACCCCTTAGGTCCCAGATAGGTTCTCACCCCCCAGTTTGTAGTACTACAGGGACAGGCCCTAGGTTAGGGATCCTGTCACAGTAGGGTAGATTAGATAGGGACACAGCGGACGCTGCGGTTCCTGCTAAGAGGTTCGGACCCAAGTTGGGGTCCACAGAGACTATCTCCAGGGTGGGATCGCCCTGGCGGATCCCGTGCAAAGAACCACCGGATCAGACGGGATCCAGAGCAACATATCCTTTTCGAAGTGCTGCAGGACCGAGTGCAGGAGCACTTGGCAGGTAACCCCTTTTTGTCAACAAGTGCACCAACCATTCTATCAGTTAGTGACTGCGCAGTCACCTATATCCTATCCCTTTAAGAGCGTGGGACAGTGTGAGGGGATTGTTGGACACGGGGTGGGATCACCCGGTGTAGGGGGAAGCGTCCTGCGAGACGCAAGAGTGAGTGTCTCCTCTAGAGAGGGACACCTGTTATGTTGGTATTGTCATGATATGTGTTATCTTATGTTCCCAGTAAATAGTATTGGTTATTATACCTCACTGTGTATGTGATTATTGTGATTGTCCTGCGAGGAACCACTCCCCCTCTGGTGGGAGCCATCGCAGGTGGAGGCGCTGCACCGATGTAAGTGATTACCCCTAGTATAATTGCCCCAGGCTCCCCGTGGCGGAAGATAAGCCCTCCTGCGAGCCAACAGGTAAAGCACCACACCTATGGTAACACCGTATGTTCCCTTGCACCCCACACTAGATCTACGATTGGGGGGGGGGGGGAATACCCGTTACAATTATATTAATGTAATCATTAGGTTAAAAACATAATAACATCCAAGACGATGCTCCGAACTCCTCACCCCTCTATGGCCCCAGCCTAAAGCTCCCCACCTGGCTGCATATTATAGGAACCAATCCAGGAAAGCTCCTCATGTTCCTCCAGGTCTGCCTCCGTTCCCTATTGGTCAGCCGCAATATATAGTACATGTGTTGCCTCTCTCACATCGCTCGACATAGTCACTGCTTACAGACGTCTATTCTGGCTTTCCCTTTGCTCTACGTTATTCAGGTTGCGACCCGGCTTGGCGGACATTCCTCTCTGGCTCTGGACCCCGGCTCCCACCTGACCTTGCAGCTTCTCTCATCCCTCGACTACAGTTTGGATCTCGACCTCCCGGATCTCTCTCTCCCTGACCTTTACTAACGGCAACGACTTTGTCTCTTCTGTACCGGTACCGGCAAGTATTGCAACACCTATTCACACCTGGCCTGGCAACGCCAAAACACCACACTCCGGACATGCTCCTTCTGCTGCGGGTGCGTGCACATATACGTCCCCACCTCAGTATAAGGGACGAGTCTGGTCTGCGGGCAGCACCGGCGTAACACAGTGACTGACTTACTGTTCCCTTTACTTGTTCCTGTTTCCCCTGATTTAGAGACTAAGGGTGTGGTTAGTGTTAGGAGCAGAATTTAGGGACGCGGTGAAAGCTGATCCCAGCTTAGAAGGTATGAGACTGCGGGCGTCCGAGTCTCGGGAAAGCGGGGGGTCAGACCACTTGCTGTGGCACTGCGGCTCTGGTGTAAGGAGCTAGGATCTACCAGGTTAGACGGAGTCTGGACAGGTAGAATACGGTAGTGGTACCCAGGGAGTGTAGGCAGCAAGGATTGCGGGAAGCCCACTCCAATCCACTAACGGGACATCAGGGGTTCACTCAGACGATTTTATTACCGCAGGCATTAAGATTACGTATTCACTGATAGGAGGGATAAATTCAAAACTTGCCAATGGAAAACGTGCTTATGAATTTTGACATACAAGGCCGTTTTTAGCTAGTCCCAGACCCCCTGCTGTCAAGAAACCACAAACCTACGCGTTTCGGGCCGTGCGCCCTTTATCAAGGTGTATATACACCTTGATAAAGGGCGCACGGCCCAAAACGCGTAGGTGTGTGGTTTATGGGTGCTCCAGGGGTCATGCTTGATCCTTTTATTTAATAAACCAGTTCTTTTTGCTTTTAGCCTTCTCCGTTTTTGCTGGCAGTGCACTGTCTTTGTTCATCTACTTTACCTTCTCTGCTGGTGGATTGCACGCTTTTCAAGACACCGGATGGGACTGCTCCTCTGGAACTAAGAAGTGAGTGATCTTCATATACTATGCCTAGTTATTATGGTTGGGACAATCTCTGTACTGTTCATTGTGCTTCTTAGCACTAGGTACTAGTCCTTTGCCCTATTAGGGTATGTTTTCTTTACTCACCATCATATAGGAGTGTCCCCTACAGAAGTATCATTACCCAATTAATTTAAAAGGGACTCATATACTTTGATGCACCAGTTACCCACACTTTTGCATTCAATACATACGGTCATTCCTGAGACTCATTATATTTGATTTATGATTGAATTGTAAATCTATTTTATTATTATCAAGGTGGAGGTATACTTTGATAGTTACCCTCACTCCTAATATATGTCTAATATTATTGTCTCCTCATACTAATTATTATCTGTTATTCCCAAGATATGTTACTGCCCGATAGATACTAAATATTGTTATCCTCTCTGAAATCAACATGTCTTGACTTTTTAAAATCTTATTCGCATCAAACATGCATGAAACATATATACAGTATTAGAAAATTAAATATTATGTAACCAAGGTCTCCCCGAGTGTCACCCCCCCCCCCCCTCACCCGCTGCCGATCGCGGGTGCCGCCGAGTCCAATGGCGGCCCCGTCGGGCGATCTGGGAGTGAAGGCGGTCAGGTCCCGCTCGGGGGTTTGCTGGGGGCGCGTGCGCGCCAGGGATCCCGGCGCTCCCGGAGCCGGGCGGTGAGGCGTCGCCATTGCCCCTTAGCTCGCGCATGCGCAGTGGTTGCGCATGCACGGAAGGAACCCTAGAGTCAGGGAGATGTCGCGCGAGGGTGAGGAGAGCAGAGAGAGTCACGGCAGCCCCAGATAGCTTGCGCATGCGCGGAGAACACCAAGAAAGCCCGCGACCCTAGCCTATTAGGGAAGGCTCTAAGCAGGGATTACAGATCCCAGGAGCCTCTGCGCGCCCCACGTGATGCCAGGGAGCCAATAGGGCTGAAGGGTGACTTGGCAGAATTAGGGTAAAGATACATTTCGTGCGCTGGGAACGGCGAGTTGGAGCTGGGGAGCTGTGAGGGAAGGAAGGGTGCGGGGCGAGAGCACTCCTGCACCCAGATAGGTAGCCACACCCCAGGTAGGCCCCACTCCCCCACTAGGTTAGTGAGTAAGTGCTGAGGAGGCCCAAGATAGGGACGCTGCCTTAGTTCGTTAGTGTTTGTCTTGTCAGGGTCCCGGCTGACAGTGCTGTGAGGCCTGACAAGAAGGCATAGTGTTAGCGTGCACACGTTTGCTGTACGCATCCAGTAGGTTGCAGCGCGTTACTGCAAGTCCTGCGAGTGCTAGTGGTTAGTTAGTCAGACTGCGAAGGTTAGTTGCAGGGTATAGGTAGAACAAGATTTAGGGGAGCGGGGCAGGCTATTACCCCCTTAGGTCCCAGATAGGTTCTCACCCCCCAGTTTGGTAGTACTACAGGGACAGGCCCTAGTTAGGGATCCTGTCACAGTAGGGTAGATTAGATAGACACAGCGACCGGCGGTTCCTGCTAAGAGGTTCGGACCCAAGTTGGGGTCCACAGAGACTATCCCAGGGTGGGATCGCCCTGGCGGATCCCGTGCAAAGAACCCGATCAGACGGATCCAGAGCAACATATCCTTTTCGAGTGCTGCAGGACGAGTGCAGGAGCACTTGGCAGGTAACCTTTTTTGTCAACAAGTGCACCAACCATTCTATCAGTTTGTGACTGCGCAGTCACCTATATCCTATCCCTTAAAGCGTGGGACGTGTGAGGGGATTGTTGGACACGGGGTGGATCACCCGTTGTAGGGGGAAGCGTCCTGCGAACGCAAGAGTGAGTGTCTCCTCTAGAGAGGGACACCTGTTATGTTGGTATTGTCATGATATGTGTTATCTTATGTTCCCGTAATAGTATTGGTTATTATACCTCACTGTGTATGTGATTATGTGATTGTCCTGCGAGGAACCACTCCCCCTCTGGTGGGAGCCATCGCAGGTGGAGGCGCTGCACCGATGTAAGTGATTACCCCTAGTATAATTGCCCCAGGCTCCCCGTGGCGGAGATAAGCCCTCCTGCGAGCCACAGTTAAGCACCACACCTATGGTAACACCGATGTTCCCTTGCACCCCACACTATCTACGATTGGGGGGGGGGGGATACCCGTTACAATTATATTAATGTAATCATTAGGTTAAAAAACATAATAACATCCAAGACGATGCTCCCGAACTCCTCACCCTCTATGCCCCAGCCTAAAGCTCCCCACCTGGCTGCTATTATAGGAACCAATCCAGGAAAGCTCCTCATGTTCCTCCAGGTCTGCCTCCGTTCCCTTTGGTCAGCCGCAATATTAGTACATGTGTTGCCTCTCTCACATCGCTCGACATAGTCACTGCTTCAGACGTCTATTCTGGCTTTCCCTTTGCTCTATCGTTTTCAGTTGCGACCCGGCTTGGCGGACATTCCTCTCTGGCTCTGGACCCCGGCTCCCACCTGACCTTGCAGCTTCTCTCATCCCTCGACTACAGTTTGGATCTCGACCTCCCGGCTCCTCTCTCTCCTGACCTTTACTAACGGCACGACTTTGTCTCTTCTGTACCGGTACCGGCAAGTATTGCAACACCTATTCACACCTGGCCTGGCAACGCCAAAACACCACACTCCGGACATGCTCCTTCTGCTGCGGGTGCGTGCACATATACGTCCCCACCTCAGTATAAGGGACGAGTCTGGTCTGCGGGCAGCACCGGCGTAACACGTGACTGACTTACTGTTCCCTTTACTTGTTCCTGTTTCCCCTGATTTAGAGACTAAGGGTGTGGTTAGTGTTAGGAGCAGAATTTAGGGACGCGGTGAAAGCTGATCCCAGCTTAGAAGGTATGAGACTGCGGGCGTCCGAGTCTCGGGAAAGCGGGGGGTCAGACCACTTGCTGTGGCACTGCGGCTCTGGTGTAAGGAGCTAGGATCTACCAGGTTAGACGGAGTCGGACGGTAGAATACGGTAGTGGACCCAGGGATGTAGGCAGCAAGGATTGCGGGAAGCCCACTCCAATCCACTAACGGACATCAGGGGTTCACTCAGACTTTTTATTACCGCAGGCATAAGATTACGTATTCACTGATAGGAGGGATAATTCAAAACTTGCCAATGGAAAACGTGCTTATGAATTTTGACATACAGAGCCGTTTTTAGCTAGTCCCAGACCCCCTGCTGTCAAGAAACCACAAACTACGCGTTTCGGGCCGTGCGCCCTTTATCAAGGTGTATATACACCTTGATAAAGGGCGCACGGCCCAAAACGCGTAGGTGTGTGGTTTATGAGTGCTCCAGGGTCATGCTTGATCCTTTTATTTAATAAACCAGTTCTTTTTGCTTTAGCCTTCTCCGTTTTTGCTGGCAGTGCACTGTCTTTGTTCATCTACTTTACCTTCTCTGCTGGTGGATTGCACCTTTTCAAGACACCGGATGGGACTGCTCCTCGGGAACTAAGAAGTGAGTGATCTTCATATACTATGCCTAGTTATTATGGTTGGGACAATCTCTGTACTGTTCATTGTGCTTCTTAGCACTAGTACTAGTCCTTTGCCCTATTAGGGTTGTTTTCTTTACTCACCATCATATAGGGTGTCCCCTACAGAAGTATCATTACCCAATTAATTTAAAAAGGGACTCATATACTTTGATGCACCAGTTACCCACACTTTTGCATTCAATACATACGGTCATACAGTATCATTACAATGAGTGTTAACAACCCTCGATTATTATCCAAATTCACACAAATGATGTTCTCAAAGTATACTCAGCTGTTATAATTTACAAAATTGTTTTGACTCGTGCAATAACTAAAGGATGTGCACAACGTATACAATTACAAAGTACGGGATAGTTCTTTGCATATAGATGGAATTTTTTTATAACCGTCTAAATCAAAATTTCGTCTGTTACGATTGAGGATGTGTATTCTGATATACTAAGTATGCCAAGCATTAAAAGAAAAGAAAAAAAACAGAGGTTTCCAGTTTCAACTTGTTTCAAAAGATCTTTAATATGGAAGCTATGTTGTTTTTTTAGGGCCCGTATAAAAAGTTCTATTAATTCCTCTATTTTGCTGGCTGGGTGTCCATTGGTCTAGGAGAGTTCATTATCTAACCCCTCCCTGATGTAAGGGATTACTGTGACGTTTAAATACCTTTAGAATTATCTGATGTGTTTTTCTTTGTCACATGGTGCCTGACTATTATGATATATCTTAGGGTGCCTTACAGCAGCAGTGCGCAAAATGGGGGTCAAGCTCCGTGCTGCTGCTCCTCTGTGGCTTGCTGCGGGGGCGGGGCCTTCGCTGCACACAGACATCCCCTCCTTCTCCTCCTGTCTGTTACCCGCTCCAGTTTTCAGCAGCACACGGGGGACCACAGCTTAGTGTGTGTGTGGGTGTGTGGGTGTTGTGATTGTGTGCGGGTTTTGTGACTGAGTGTGGGTGCTGTCTATGTTGGTTGTGATTGAGTGTGTGTTGTGTCTGTGTTTCTTGTGATTGTGTGAGTGTGTGTGTTGTTTTGGTTGTGATTGAGTGTGTGTGTGTGTGTGTGTGTGCGTTGTCTGTGTTGGTTGTGATTGAATATGTGTTGTCTGTGTTGGTTGTGATTGAGTGTGTGTGTGTTGTGTGTGTTGTCTTTGTTAGTTTGATTGTGTGTGTGTTGTGATTGAGTGTGTTGTGTGTGTTGTGTCTGTGTTGGATGGGATATGAGTGTGTGTTGTGTGTGTTGTGATTGAGTATGTGTGCTGTGTTCTGATTGTGTGTGTGTTGTGATTGAATGCAGCGGTGTGCAAACTTCGGGTGGGGGTGGTGTGCAGGCAGCGTGCAGCAAAACCTGGGTGCGTGGGCCAGCAGACACTGTGCGCGGAAGGGCGAAAAAGCTGTGTGTAGGCGGCCAAGAAGATTTACGCGGGCGGGCAGCCAAAGATGTGCGCGGGCAGCCGAACATGTGGTGCAGGTGGCGGCCATGTGATGGTGTGTGCGCACATGCGGGGGCTTCGGAGGTACGGGGAGGTGCACATCCCAGCGCTGTGATGTCAAACGCCCCTCCTTCCGGTGTCTGCCCTGCAATAGCGCTGTGTTCCTGCTCTCCTACGGCAACCTGCGTCGCTGCGATCCTCTGCAAGTGAAAGGGTCGGCTGCCACTGTATCGCTCATACTATGAATGTACAAAAATAATTAAAAAAAAGTGAAAACACAACATTGAAAACGGAAACAAATAAATAAATAATACATAATACTATAGGTAGGAGTTTGGATGACACTGGGGACTGTAAGCCAAAGAGCAGGGAGAATAAAAAGGCAAATGGGAGGAAAAAAGGAAAAATGAGAAGGAAAAAAGGGAGGGGAAGGAAAAAAAAAAGGGGGTGGAGAGAGAGGGAAGGGAGGTAGCAAAGAGGTGGATGAATGCCCCCCCCAAAAGGATTGCCTTTGTGCCAATCTCCCAAGCTTGGCGCGACAAACAAAATTGACTTTGAAGTGCGCTCATCAGCAGTCAATGCACACACATACAGCCACACACACAAAAATAGCCCCGATACACCCCTCTCTCCACCCCCCTGCTCATGCTTGCAAAATTATGCAGGACAACTGTGCTCATGCGTGGAGAGTGGGTGATGTCACCGCTCAGTGGCAGTGTGGACGCAGCCTAATTTTGCAAGCACGAGCTGTTGAAATATGTAAGTATTTAGGCATAATTGTATACCGTTTAATAAAGGTTTTTTTTTTCCATGTGATTTTGATTACATCAGGCAGGGGGAGGCCGAGAAATTTCATGGATGAAAAGGGGTGCTCGGCGTATAAAGTTTGCTTACCCCTGACAAATTCTGCTGCCATTACTGACTTTACTTAAGTGATTTGGAGACCGTGCGTATGTATGTATGTTTTTTAGTGATTTTATTACATTTGTTCTGTCTGTTTGACCATTGTTGCATACATTATACATTTTGATACATTATTTACCAACCCCAAGTGCCCCGTCATGGAGTTTCTGCGAATTCTGTCTCTTGGGATTTGCTTTTTCTTATGTTATTCATGCCTATTTACTCCAGGAGCACCACCTTTATTTATCAGGTTGGTTTGTGGTTTTGATATATATTTTAGTAGTAGCGCTGTTCTCAGACCCCCTTTTCCATATCAAAAGATGCAAGACGAATCAGTCAATTATGCCCCTGAGGAAGTCTGTGATAGGTGAAACGCGTAGGGTGAGAACCCTTGACCTCGTGAGCTCCCACAGCAATTACCTGTCCGTCTCTAGAATTGGCGCCAAATTTAATCACTGCTGAGTAATCAGCTGTTGTGCTGTGGTTACGGAGAAGATTCCGAGCAGCGGAGGCCAAATCAACCACGGTGAATAGCGGCTGTGCTGCACCACTACACTATTTGGAGCAGGCAGCTCGGAGGAACGTTGCCATATTACAGGTGGCCCAAGCAACGGAGGTTGCTGCATTCCATTCAATGGTGCCTAATGTGTAGCCCGTGATCCACTGGAGAGGCGGTATCTACATACAATGGCCAACCGGCAGAGGCAGCGAACCTGGTTATGACGGACAGTAACTGTATTGAGACGCGCTGTCCCTTTTGCTGGTAAAATGCCAAGACTCTTTCGGCAGGAGCCGATGTGACTCCTGTGCATCGTTTGCCGAGAGGTCATCACTCATGCAGAGCGACCGACCAAGTAAGATAGAATTACACCATCCCTGCACGATTCACCTAGAGCAGGGGTGCGCAAGCTAAGGGCGCGCCTCCCTGAAGGAGCTACATTTTCTGGGGGGTGCGGCAGTTACTGCACCGACACACTTTATTCGAGCAAATACCCGGTATGTACCTGGCAGATACCTGGAATGCGCCACTCCTAACCTCTGACAAGCCCCGTTGCATTTGCCTTCCCAGCCTGGGTTCATGCCTGGCTGATGGGCGGCTGATCTGTTAAATGATAATGATTAGGATTTAATAGGCTGCAATGCTTCGCGTGTCTACCAGATGGCATAAATTCATGAATTGTAATGCAGTTTATATATATATACTGTGCAGTATTGCAGCCAGCGGGAATAAAATGCTTCAATCCCTGCTTGGAAAATAACTCAATGCACTCTGGCAGAAAACAGTCACAAACCTCAATACACCCGGGTATACCCGAATTCGTGGGACTAGCCAAGCTCGAATAAAGTGTGTCGCCAGTGTATAAAGGTCCCGCGCTCTCCCCCCAGGCATGTGTTGGATAGAAAATTAAAATTCCTGAAAAGCAAGACTCCAGCGCAGCAGCTTGCCATTCTCCCCCGACACCCTTTGTAGCAAGCTCAAAGGATTATGATCAGTGATCACTGTACAGGACCGGCTATATAGATAGGGCTGCAACTTCTTCAGTGCCCAAACTATGGCCAAGCACTCCTTTTCAATTGTGGCATAAGCCACTTCCCTGGGCAGCATTTTCCTACTCAGGTACACAATGGGGTGTTTCCCCTCCCCCCCTTCCTCTCCAACTTGACTGAGTACAGCACCGATACCGTAATCTGAGGCATCATTCTGTATTAAAATCTTTCAAGTAATCTGGTGCAGCCAGAATCGGAGCACTAGCCAGCGCGTTCTTCAGTGCCTGAAAAGCTTGTTCACAGGCAGGAGACCCGGCTACCAGAACTGGGAGTCGCTTCTGTGTTAAGTCAGTCAGGGGTTTGGCAATGGCACTGTGCTGAGGGACAAATTTCCAGTAGTAGCCAGCGGTGCCCAAAAAAGCCATGACCAGCTTCTTGGACCTAGTTACTGGCCACTGCACTATAGCTTTGACCTTTGTCTTAAGGTGTCCTCCACCCCCTCTGTGCTCTAAGTATAACACTTCTGCCATACTCAGTAGACACTTGGTAGTTTTCAGTGTCAGCCCTGCTTCCCTGATCCTTGTCAGCACCGCAGCTACATGCACTAAATGTGAGTCCCACGAGTTACTGAACACAGCAATGTCATCCAGGTAGGCCCTTGCAAAACTTTGCATCCCTTCCAGTATTGACCAGGCATTGAAAGGTAGTCGGGGCATTCTTCATCCTGAATGGCATCACCAAAAACTCATAGGCATTGGAAGGTAGCCAGCCAGCCTGGCATAATACCTTTATTACTGGCATGGTTACCCCCTGTCACGCTCATGCTCGCCACAAACTGGGACCGGAATGCGGGGCTGAGGTGGGGATGTGAAAACACCGACCTTAGGCCACGAAACCGGGTCCAGAGTGCGTATTCCTTGGTCAAACGTAGCCGGGTCAGGATTAGAGAAGTCAGGGTAAATGATATCCAGGCTGGGGTCAGCATTGGGAAGGCATCAGTGAAAAGCTACAGTGTAGGCTCTTCAGCAGAAAGCTTCAGCATAGGCACTGCAGCGCATGGGAAGGTCTCCGAGACAGGACTCCTGCAGCGCAGGGGGTACAGCATGTGCTCCAGCCGAGGAGGTCCTCAGGAAGAGGAAGGGCTTTGGCAAGGGTGCTTCACATAGATGCTGCAGCGTAAACAAGGCAAAGACTTTAGAGAACAAGGAAGCTACAGCACAGGGCTTCGGCACAGGAATGGCCTCTGGACAAAGGAGGCTCCAGGATACAGGAAGCTTCAGCACAGGCTTCAGCACAGGAGGGCCAAGCAAAGGAGCTTGTGGCCAGCACAGTAACACCAAGAAAGGATTATGCTCAGCAGCTTCCTGGGGGGAAGGGCTGACCCTAAATAGCATGGGCAGCCAATAGGGACAGAGCTACATAGCAGGCAGCATGAAGCAGACTGCAGAGTGAGTCCAAAACAGGTGATTCCAATTGCCAAGTACAGGGAAAGCTTTGCCAGGAAGCTCAATATCCTTATAAGGGTGAGTTCCAGCCAAAGCCAGGACCGGAACCCTTACACCCCATCACAGTCACAGCCACAGCCACTACCTACCGCTATGCCTTCCTCTATTCTGTCACCACTTGGTAGACAGGGACCATTCATTCCCACTGTTGCCCTCCCCCCCCCCCCCATCCTCTCAACCTCCACTTCCCTGCAGACTGGTGAGGGGAGAGCTGAACTACATCCTGGAGTCCGGCAGAGGATGGAGAAGAGAAATGGGGTGTAGGGAGGGGGGGTGGGGGGGAGGAATTTTCTTAGCAGCACAGAAAAAGAGGAACTAAGCTGTTTGAAACTCAGTCACGCTATTTCTCATGCTATGCCTACATAAATCTGAGAAATTACATAACAAGCTATTTACTGGAATGTAACAATTCCGGTAACAGTAAGCATTTAAACTTAACCCATTACATGCCTAGGCCATCAGAAGCAAGACAAACTCCTTTCTCCCTACACTCACTAAGCTAAATACATGCCAAAACATAGACAAGACATAATTAGACTCATTATCATACGGTTAACGTTACGTTATTTGAGGATAACACTACATTATGTTCACCCAAAATAGTATTGCAAAAAAGCACTCACTTTATATTAGACAATCTCCTAATATAGTACAAATTCTAGTGCCTTTGAGATCCCAAATATACAGATGCAGCAACAAGTATCCGAACACTTGCCTTTGAAAATCTGGGGCAATCTCCCAGAAATGCTGCAACATTTCTGCAGACAGAATAATGGCCCATCGGATTAACACAGCGGGGGTCCCTGCATTCAGTTTGAATGGGCAGCCAGGGACCCCCGCTGTGTTAATCCGATGGGCCATTAGTCTGAT